>JAHKKF010508923.1:0-11627 GCA_019740295.1 Labeo calbasu
TTTGTTAAAACACAAAGGTACAGTGCTTAAAAACCTATATAAGCTTTTTAAAAGTACTGGTTGAGACAAAATTTTGTATTTATTTGAACTACTGCACTACAATGTAACACAATATTTTGCTCTTTTTTGGTTTCAATTGCCACAGGGATTTAATCCTGAATTTAATGCTACATACTCTATACAATTGTGTAGGAGAGAAACGAACCAGCTATATTGACAGAAATTAAACCCAGGATTAGGCCGGATGCCACACCTGCCAATCCATTTGCAAGGTACTCAATGCAGAGCTCCAAAAAATGCTTTCTCTGCATGAACTCCTCAATCAATCGCTTCCTCTATTCATGCAATAAAGGTTTTCATAAGGGAAGGCATACAACATCCTCCTTTCCTCATATTGATTTCTGACAAATATCGGATGAGCACTGCGCTGCATGCATGTGGCGGTAAGCCTTACTTTCCCACGATCATGTGGAGCTGATGCTGAACGTCAGAGCACACGCTGGCAGTCACAGTTGTGGCCAGCTGGTCTTGAGAATTCTGGAGCGTGTCAATCATCTGCTGCAGCTGGCCAATCACGGGATCCCGTGCATCCTGGTCCTGCTGTTTCCTGTTTTTGATATGCGTCTCCAGCTGTTGGATGTCTGCGGGAGAATGTGAAGTCATTAGATATTTAGTTACAGCAACACATGACAACATAGCTCAACGCAAAAGTGTTTTATTAATTAGCTTGCACTACAGATGTCTAAAAAGATGGCCTAAGAGCATCTGCTATTACCATAAGCAAGCACAAACAAAATGATGGGTAGTTTATGATGGTTCTTACACTCGTGGGTTCCCTGTTTGAAGCTGTCATTGATTTGCTGAAACATGGACTGGCAGCCTCTCTCAAACACGGGCAGCACGATGCTCTGGAAGGTCTCTTTGTAGGCCGCCTGGATGGGACCCTGCATGGCCTCCGCAGCAGCACGACCGATGGCATCCGTAGTGTTCTGCGAAAAGAAGAATAGGACAAAAAGTTAGATGAGTTATGAGTTCCCCAGTTTGTGGCTGTTCTGTGCTCCGCGATGAATTATTCAGTGCGTGCAGAAGTTGGTGCACTTCTTTTGAACCGCTCAGTTTGTAGTATGTCTTTCAGAGAAACATCCTTTTCAGCCGGAAATGTTTTTAACTCAGCCTTTGGAGGAAAATATCATAACAAATGTCAAGTTTGTATGCTATTTAAAAGTGTTCATTCTCAAACTTCAAACCACTGACCTTGGATTTAACAACTTTGGTGACATTTTCCTTCAGGGTTCCTTCCACTGCGGTTAACTTGGCAGCAATGGTGCTGCTCATCTGGCCGGTCACAGGTTCGAGGCTCTTCGATATGGCTGCGTAACAGAAAAAAAGGTCACTTAAAACTCCACATAAACCTTAAATCAATAAACGTCTTTGCTCTATCTATTTCACAGTCACAAAGCAAGAGCAGAATGTTCTTTGTTGTATTGAACGCTATGAGGAAAAAAGTACTCAGAACATCGACGCTCACCCTGTGGGACGGTCTTCTTCATTTCTTCACGCAAAACTTTGTCTAGCCGGTTGCAGAGACTGTTGTTTAGAGTCTGGACGAGCTGCTGAACCAGCTGGTCCTGGAACTGTTGGTTCCGGCTTTGTCCCTCAGCCAAAATTCGCTCCATTCTTCTCTCTGTGCCACCAGTTAAAGTTAACAAAACACTGCATGGGCCTGACCAACTTAAAGTGATTCATTAGCATGTATATGCATAGGAACAAACAATATCAAGCATTAGAGGATGATTATATTCATAGCAGGCTTCTTGCTTTCTCCTGTGATAAGGGGTTTAAAGGGTTTTGGTTTTGTTTTTTTTTTGTTTTTTTTATTTGTCACTTTATATTACAGTTGCTTTAAAATGTAGCTTCTTGGATTATGGCACCATTCATAATGCATTTAACTTCTGTAATGTGACATATTTCAAAGTTAATATACTATAGAATAGTACTTTTATCTTTATGGATTTTATTTAGCATGAAAAGTGAGCGTGGCCATGTAATATGACAGGATAAAATATCAATATTAGTCATCTCGGTTCATGTACATGGCTGTTCAAAAGTTTTGGATCAGTAAGATTTTTCATGTTTTTTAAAGAAGTCTTTTATGCTCATAAGCGCAGTGTTTATTTGATTAAAAATACATACTATTTTGAAATATTATCATGATGTAGAATAACATTTTTCTACTTTAATATACATTAAATTCAAATTTACTCCTGTGATCAAAGGTGAATTTTCAGCATCATTACTCCAGTCTTCAGAGTCACATGATCGCTGATTTATCATCAATGTTGGAAACAGTAGTGGGTGCTGCTTATTTTTTTTTAAATTTTTTGGACATATCATATTAGTATGATTTCTGAAGAATCATGTGACACTAAAGACTGAAGTAATGGCTGATGAAAATTCAGCTTTGCATCACAAGTATAAATTACATTTAATTATAATAAAATAGAAAGCATTACTTTTTTGGTAATAACATTTAGCAATATTACTGTTTTTTCTGTTTTTTTTTTAATCAAATAAAGCATAAGAGACTTACTACAAGCCTTACTGATCCCAAACTTTTGAACAGCAGTGTAGACTTTGTTTCATTGGCAGAAAGACTGAAAATAAAATAAAATAAAATAAAATAAAATAAAATAAAATAAAAATAAAAGCTTAAAGGTAAGAGCATCGAATAATATTTTTCTTGCTCATTTGTGACCCTAGACCACAAAACCACTCATAAGGGTCAATTTTTTGAAATTGAGATTTACACATTATCTGAAAGCTGAACAAATACGCTTCCACTGATGCATGTTTGTTAGGATAGGACAATATTTAGCCAAGATTACAACTATTTGAAAATCTGGAATCTAAGGGTGCAAAAAAAATAAATAAATAAATAAATAAATAAATATTGAGAAAATCGCCTTTAAAGTTGTCCAAATTAAGTTCTTAGCAATGCATATGATTAATCACTGAAATTAAGTTCTGATATATTTACGGTAGGAAATTTACAAAATATCTTCATGGAACATGATTTGTACTTAATATCCCAATGATTTTTGGCATAAAGGAAAAATGTATAATTTTTGTATGTATATATATATAAATAAATAAATGGTTTTGTGGTCCAGGGTCACATTTATTTTTGCTCTAATCTTCAACCCAGCAACAAGTCTCCCCCTAGTGGAAGGATACGTTCTTGCTCCTGCTGAGCCAACATGGCGTGCTCAATGTGAGCCATGATAGAGCTCTGTACGGCATCCATGTGGCTGGTGACTCTCTGCAAAAGGTCCAGCTGGTTCTGTCTCAGCTCAGCGATCTCCCTTTGCTGGCTCCGTAACATCTGCAAGAGCTCATCCTGCACCTCCGTGCTCATCTGAGGATACAAAAGCACATTCATTCCTCACTTGTGAAGCTCAAGGGCTCCCGGGGATGCTTGACTGACGTCAGCAGCGTAAGAGTCATAACAGTCACAGCACAGCATTCATACTACTGAGCTTGCAATGCTATTCATTGATTTCTGTCTCTGCTGCACTAATGTTTTATTCATATTATGAATTGCAGTGACTGGACAGAAAACAAGCCTTCATGCATTTTCAGTGAGTTTACACAATACAAATGCTAAGAAACGCATTCGGATTGTGATGCAGGGGATCAACAGACTTACCTGGCTCTCAATCTGTCTAGACTGCGAGGACTCTCTGGGTAGGGAGAAAAAACAAAGATCCGATCAGTCACACAATCAGATTATAAGGCTGAAGGGACTCACTGCTCAACCCTGTATTAAACAATATAAACATTAATATCAGGAAGATTTCCATAGTAAGGAGCGCATCTCACTCACCCTTCATCCTTCTTGCTCTTCCTCTTAAGCTTAGGGGAGCTGCGGGGAGATGTTTTCCAGTCTTTCACAGGAAGTCTGTGAGAGGAGCGAGGGCCACAGTTCCCCGAGGAGGAGGCCAGACTGGCAACTTCATCATCGTGATCACTGTCCATCACAGCAGGAAGAGAAAATAAATGGGAAAGACAAAACATCAGCAAAATTATCATCAAGGTATTGATGACTGGCAGTACAGGTATCTGAAAGCCCCTAGACACAGCCCTTAATTTACATATTTACATCATTATATTGAGTCTTCGAGTCATACTCAGACTTGCTCGGACATGCAGACGTGAGGAAGGAGTAAACAAGTTTGCAGTATATACACACCATAACAGGCACAATTGCTTTTAAAAGAAATGACTTTTTAGCAAGGATGTATTACTGATCCAAAGTGACGTAAAGATTTTTACGTCACAGATGCTGTTCTTTTGAATTTTATACGTCGCTAAATATTATGCAGCACAATTGTCTTCAACATTGCTAATAACAAAGAAGAAGAAATGTCTTTTGAGCACCAAATTAGAGGATCACGTGACACTGAAGGCTGCCATCAGCTCTGCCATCATAGGAATAAATTAGATTTTAAAATATATCAAAATAGAAAACTATTACTTTAAATTGTAATGATCTCACAGTATTACCGTTTACTATATTTTTGATCACATAAAGTATCCTTGCTTTTAAACACATTAAAAAATAATAATACATGTAAATAATGTAGCTAAAATAGTAAAAGTGAAAAGCTATTAAAAAAAGATCAATCAACCATAAAAACAAATGAAATGATTATGATAATTGGGCTTATACATGCATCAGATGCTAACTGTACATTTTTATTTGTTGACAACAGTAACTTTTTTCTTCTGTTTTTTTTTGTCAGCCATAAATATATTTTATTGAACACGAACAGTGATGGGAATAATGGCGTTATAAATAAACTCCCGTAACGAGTAATCAAACAAATTACTGGTATCATTACTTCAGAGAATACTTGATTCCGTTTTTTTTTTTTTTGAGTAGACATTTCTATTTGAAGAGAGGTGATGGAGACCGAGATGGCAAGGAGATCGCTCTATTTTATTTATTTTACAAAAGCACATTGTTTTCTCCTTATTATATTGTTTTTCCATGTTAACGTGATATTTAGTCTCTGGAAGGTGTCTCAACATTAATAGTGTAGATTAGTGTACAATGTTTTATCCATTTAGCATATTTAATATTGGGGGCATCCAAGTTATTTGGCATATTTGAACATTTTTTTAAAAAGTAACAATAGTTACTTTCCCTGGTAATCAATTAGTTACTTTTATAATGATGTAACTCAGTTAATATTTGTGAGAAGCAAATTACTTTTTATAAGTAATGTGCCCAACACTGGACATGAAACATAAGATATGTCTCCTTTTTATTTTGTTAATAATATTATAGTTTTGGAAGCTTTTTTTGAATAATATCCTACATATCCCACATGATACGATTTGTATTAGAACTCAGAATCCGATCTTATGTATAGTAACCATGGAAATTACAGAACTCATTTAGAACCCTGAACTTCTATTGAAAAAAACTTGAGTCGTGACCATTTTCTCCAGCAGACAGCTTGCATGTCCTTGATATGAATCAGTGATGTCAGCGAAGGTCAGAATATCATTCAGAGAATTTAATGGAAACCACATAATATTGCAGTTTCTAATTAAGTTATCAAACACCTGTTGAGACACTGATTTTACAATTGGTAGAAATGTTCATTTAAACCCAGCTTTTAGGCCACAAACCACATAATACCTCCATTAAACTATTTTAGTGCTTCCTCAATATGGTATAACATGGCAGGAAAAGCTGATTAAAATTTAAAGGATTAGTTCACTTTCAGAATAATAACTTCCTGATAATTTACTCACCCCCATGTCATCCAAGATGTTCATGTCTTTCTTTCTTTAGTCAAAAAGAAATCAAGGTTTTTGAGAAAAACATTCCAAGACTTTTCTCCATTTAGTGGACTTCAATGGGAGCCAATGGGTTGAAGGTCCAAACTGCAGTTTCAATGCAGCTTCAAAGGGCTCTACAAGATCCCAGCTGAGAAATAAGGGTCTTATCTTATCTAGCAAAACTATCAATCATTTTCGTTTTGACCACAATTGCTGGTCTTGCACTAGCTCTATGATGCACGTCTGTAACTTCATGCATTACGTTAGTTTTTTGTCTGTGTACTGTGGTTCAAAAAGGTAGGGTAAGGTGAAAAACCATCCCATTTTCTCCTCCAGCTTTAAAACCATCCAACATCGTTTTACCTTGTTTTGTAAAGGGCATTTGACTTACTTGGTACTTCCACCAACGTCACACGTGACCTTTCCAACGTGACTATGTAATGCATGGAGTCGACTTAGTGCAAGACAAGCATTTGTGACCAAGAAAATGACCAATCATTTCGCTAGAAAGGACTTTTATTCCTCAGCTGGGATTGTGTAAAGCCTTTTGAAGCTACAATGAAACTGCAAGTCTTTCAACCAACTGATCCCCAATACTGGAATGTTTTCTTCAAAAATCATAATTTTTTTCGATTGAATAAAGACAGACATGAACATCTTGGATGAAATGAAGGTGAGTAAATGACCAGGAAATTTTTATTATATCACGGGTGATACGCCAGAATGTAAAGTGTACCTCTGTTCTGCACTTGCATCTTGACTGTCGTTCTGAGTCAGGTGATATGTGCGCCTGTGGTAGGGGGAAGAAATATGTCTGTCCTTTATTTCCTCCCTAGAGCTAAAAGGAAACAGTCAAAACAGAGTTATCAAATGCGTTAGCCTTGTATCTTGAAATATTATCACTGTTTGCTGAAAACAGTTATTTTGAATTGCAATAATATTTCACAAATCCTTGGTAAGCATAAGAGATTTCTTTCAAAACACACACACTCAATTACTCCAAACATTTCATCAGTTGTGTGTAAAAATTATATGCGTGACCCTGTACAACAAAACCAGTCATAAGGGAAATTTTTCAAAACCGAGATTTATACATCATCTGAAAGCTAAAAAAAAAAAAAAAGCTTTCCATTGATGTATGGTTTGTTAGGATAGGACAATATTTGGACAGATTTTGAAAATCTGAAATTGCTGAGGTTGCAACAACAACAAAAAATCTAAATATTGAGAAAAATCACCTTTAAAGTTGTCCTTTGTGGAAGGAAATATCTTCATGGAACATGATCTACACTTAATATCCTAATAATTTTTGGCATAAAAGAAAAATAGATAATTTTGACCCATACAATGTATTCTCGGCTACTGCTACAAATATCCCCGTGCTGCTTATGACTGGTTTTGTGGTCCAGGGTCACATATTATATTATAGAACAGCCTCTCACCAGTCTCCCAAACCATTGTCTCTCAGGCTGTTGCGAGTTTCTCGTGTGATATCAGGTGCTGCTGGCCAGGTGTGGTTCACGCTACTATCAGAACAGGATCCTCCAGCTGCTACGGCGTTCTCCTGCGACAGAGCCGTCTCTAGCAGGGACGGTGTGTTATTGAGTCTCTGTTCTCCGTCCACAGATGCTGCACCCAATTCGAGAGGTAGCAAACTGTGTTCAGCACTGCTCCGGGTTCTAGGAGACAACAGGTGGAGGACTGATGCTGCCGACGCCATGCTGTCAGAATGCAGGACAGGGACTGAGTCAGCAGCGGCACCCGCCAGCCCCCTCTGCAGGGTCTCAGAGGCGATCTCGGGTATGTCCTGGGACATTGCCGTAGAAGCGGAGGAGATTACATCCGGAGAGCGAGCTCTGGTTGGAGAGGCCTGGGGGACAACCATGGGGTCTATGGCCTGGAGATCCAGGGAGAGAGGGGGGTTTGGAGGGGAAACCTGTGGAGGAGGAGATGGGAAATAAGGAAGGGGAAGTCTGTGAGAATAAGGAGCAGCTTCACAGAGCAGAGAGGCCTCGTGAAGGAGGGACGGAGAGAGCACCAGCGGGGGAGAGAAAGCCTAACCGGAAGAGGAGTGGATGGAGGGATGCATTTTGAACAAAAAAAAAAACAAAAAAACAAAAAACAAAAAAAAGTGTTAAATGTCATTTAAATCAGATTTTTTTGGTGAGCGATGAAATCTGATCTGATATGTTCAGACAAACAGCCAATACGGATATTGATATGCTACATCTACTATAACGACATAAGCATTTACACTACTGTTCAAAATTTTAGTGACAGTAATTTAAAATAAATTAATATGGATTAAAGTGTAATTAATTAAATCTTAATTCTTGGTATTAAGCATTGTTTGGCTTAAGGTAACGTAAATGATGTCTCTTACTGAAATATGTAGTAGAAAACTCATGAAAGATTTACGTTATTTAAAAAATCCACATAATTTTATACATATTTTGGACTATGGGGGGCACCATTATTTCGATGACATGAAGTGGCTGTGAGCTACTGGTGCTGCCTGTTGCTATTTTTACCACAACACATCTCAGAATACACAACTCGGCAAATAAAATACTGATACGATGACCACAGCTACTGAAAGAGCTTACAGGTGGAGATGGATATAAGCATAGGCTTAAACCAAACAGCGTACCATTGATTTTTTCCCACAAGGAGTCTAAACGCCCCATGATATTGAATTAAATTCGCGCTGAGAAACTCCTTCAGTGGCTGCAGCGTCATGACAAGCATCAGCACGTTTACATCCCGCCAGGATGGCATCTAGCATTTCTTGTCTCTGCCGTTTGTAAGCTCTTTTAGGAGCTGTGGTCTATTAAAAGCCTCAAAGGCATCAGGGCTAATGAGGAGTCTTTAGGATGTTTTATTCGTCCACATGCATCTTTCCATTTTTCTCTCCTCTTTTTATCACTAGGAAAGCAGTGAAGACTTGCATCGCTTCTCTTGTTGCCCTTCGACTGAAAATTACAACCAAGAGCCGCACAATGCGGCATCATATCAATATTTTATTTTCTGAGTTGTGTATTCAGAGTTGTAATGCGGCAAAAATAGCAACAGGTAGCACCAGTATCTCACCGAGTGCAACCATTTGACGCCATAGAAATAATGGCGCCCCCCATAGTCCAAAATATGTATAAAAAAAATCTGAATTTTTCAATAACATAAATCTTTAATGGGTTTTCTACTATATCTTTCAATAAGAGACATAATTTACGTTACATTAAGCCATACAAGTCATAACAACTGGGATTCCCTTTAAATTTCTATTAATATGTCTCTATTAATAATTACTCTCTTTCAGGGTTTGTACAGATACTGTAAAATGTAATTCCAGGACATTCAAGGACTTCAAGCACTACTTTTTAAAATTTTCAAGCACTTAAATCAGAGATCTCACTTCTATTTCGAATTCTATAAAAAGAGAAATAGATAAACAAAAATATACTAATAAAAAAAATGGCAAAAATAAAGAGAAGCACATGCGAAGTTACTACTAAAGTATACTACAATTTTACTATAGTAAAACCACAGTTAATTTTCTTAAGGGATTTGTATTTGTGTACACTTTTTTCTTCGTTTTGTTTTTATAACTGTACTGCCTTAATAGTTTGATGTTTTCTATTGTTTAAGGGAGAACAAAAATCAGAAAAAAAAAGATTGGCAAAATCCTGATATGAAACAAATGATTCGCGAACCTGCACTGAAGTCCAGATCCGAATCAAATGATCCACGATCCGCACTAAGAAGATCCGATCTAAAGCAAAAGATTTGCAAACCAGCTCTGAAGTTCCCACCTAAATTAAATGATTCGCGATCCATGCCCTGAACAAATGATTCGCGATATGCAAAGTTCCGATCGGAATCAAATAATTCACGTTGCGCGATCCTATTGGAGCGCTTCGAAACAGTAAATCATTTTGCAACACAATGGTTTAACTGATTCAGAGATTTGAAAAGCTCCATTTCACCCATCAAAACATGCTTTTTAAAATCGTTACAAGGGATGCTGAAATTCAAAAATGAATTGCTCTTTTAATTTGATCTGGTGTTTGCTAGTGAATTGCTTGAACTGAATAATCTACGTCACGAGTTTAAATCAATTAGAGCAGTTCCAGTGTAACTGACTCACTCAATTGATTCGGTTCATCAAAAGTATGATGTTTTTTGAATTTTGTGAATTTTTGTGTGAAAAGATATGTGCTTACTGACAAAACTAAACACTTATTTATATACATTCTCTTTCAATAATTCAAGCAATTCTCAAGTACCTCTTCAGGAATATTTTCAAGGGTTTTCCAGGCCTTGAATTTCAAAAAGTCAGATTCAAGTATTTTAGGCACCGTGTACGAACCCTGGCCATTTTTGATCAATTTAATACAAAGTACAAATTTCTTCCGAGAAAAAAAACTATAATAATAAATTACCCAAGGTTTTGAACAGTAGTGAATAAACACTCCATATAATTTACAAAGTAACATCAATTCACAAAGAAACAAAGGAAGGGCTACCTGATATCACTATATCACTATATGCATTTTGACATGTCCATTAGTACCTGGATGTTTTCCCCAAGGCCTGAGATGAGTATAGAGTTGGATCTTGGACTGCCTGCACTGGCACTCAGAGTTAAGCTGCTGTTGCCACATTCGACAGACACTTTAGGGCTCTGGGCCAGATCATCTCCACCTCTGAAAGAAAGGAAATTGAGCAATGCCTCTGAGTGCATGAGAGGACACAGGGCCCCTTACAGTCAGATGTGTATTTCTTATCACACACTGTGTAGTTCACACAGTAGAATCCAAGGTCTCAAAACACTCAGTTTCAAGAAAACTTATGACCAAAAAAAATCAGTTAATTCCCCCACCTTGCACCGCTATCTGAGCTGCTCATGGCCGTGACTATGGTCAGGCTGCTTGCACTGCTGCCAGGGGAAGCGGGCATCTGAAAAATAAGAGAGCAAAGATGAATAACCACCCTCACTGAAGGGACCGAATGATGAATGTGTAACATTAAAAGCTTACGGAGGTGCTGGGCGTCATGAATGCATCTGGGGTCATGAGTTTGGGCAAGGCTGATGGGGCTGGACTCATGAAGTCAGCCGGAGTTGGAAGAGCCAGAATCTTACTCAGGTCATTCTGTGATCCACTATCGCCAGACTCCTTATCAGAGCTCATTGCCTCCACATTCAGATCAGCCAGAGGGTCAGAAAAACCTGGGAAGGAAATGCATTTTATTTAATTTATGCAATGCAAAGGGGACATCAGAACATTTCACAAGTTTGGTATGATCCTTTGGGGTCTTCATGAAAAGTCTGCAACATACTTTGAATAAAATTCCTCAATGGTCGTTTTTACTTCGTCAAAAACAGCTTGCATGTCTTATTAAATGATAATGAGCTATTGCTCACCCCGCCCTTCTCTTCTGTTTTTTGTGTATTCGGTAGCGCATTACCATCAAACACAAAACCAACCCACTGCGTCCTCAGTGGCTTTGATTTTAGGAGAAAAATGAAGACTCTTATGTTGACTTTTACATCCACATACAAAACAGCTGCATTGCTTACAATACATTGTTGATTCAGCTGCTTGAGGGCGGAGAAAATGGCTGACAGCGTACAATTGGCTAAGGGCTGAAATATGCTAATACGGGACAGTCCGTCAGTGGTTGTAGGCGGGGCTTGAGCAATATGACATCATACTGTTCAGAAAATCAAAACAGCTTGATAACTGAGACTGCTTAGGTCTTTCAGGTTTTTAAGGGTG
>JAHKKF010508926.1:0-10660 GCA_019740295.1 Labeo calbasu
CCGGTGCTGATTGGCTGATCACAGCTTGTAATCTCTTTACGTGTTCGGAGACACAGTGTTTAGCTGGACAAGTATACAGTACACTGGGGATTCCACTGCACACCACACAGAACTGGTGTGAACTCCTCTTTGAACATATACTATGTCCATATGACAGCACAAGAAGTTTTTCCCATGATGCCACAAACACAACATTGTCTATGAGCTTTTATGAGACTCAATCTCAAGTAGTGAGAATTTCAGGTCTGTTGTGTGAAGACGTTGTGTAACCAGATTAACACTTACAGTAACCTATGCTCATTGGCTCTGCCTTAAAAAAAGTTGCTGTATAAGTATACTACTTTTCACACAGACTAGTGTATACAACAACAGTACAGTAACTGCATTTTTTTTTTCAGTTGTATGTAATTATTTTATAGCATTTTACACTGTTTACCATTATATGCATATTAAATACAATATTATTAAATATGCAATATTAAAGATTTAAAATTGTACTATTCTACATTACAGTCCAGAAATGGTCTCTAAAAAATGTTTAAAGTTTTTTTTTTTTAAATCTAGTAATATGCAAAACTTAATTTAAGTCCAAACAACAACAACAACAACAACAACAACGTTTCAAATTTTATCAGGAGTAGCTTTTTTAACAAGCTGAAGTAAATAGTAGGCCTAATATATAGAAGGTGCACTGTGTCATTCTCACAAATGCAAAAAAAACCAGAACACCATGTGCGTAACTGATTAGAAAAAACCCCAAAACAATTATTTGAAAGAATCCTCAAATGTGACCCTGGTCCACAAAACCACACTGTAAAATAATTATGTAGTTTTTACAAAATTATTTTTTTGCAGCTGTGGTTGCCAGTATAATTTTGTAAAAAATACAAAAAAAACTGTAAACACATTTACGACCCAAAACTGTATGTTTTACAGTACAAAACTGTAATTTACAAATAACGAAATTCAAAGGTAAACCAGTAAATTTAACAACGCACACTGCTTTTAAAATCTGTTTTGTACCTTTAACATACCGACATCCACCATAATAATGCAGGTGGTTAAAGAGAAAGCCATATGAAGAATCAAAGCTCATCACAAGTAGCTTTGCCACAAGCAGCAATATATACTACTATATAAAAGGTGCATTCACTCAAACACAAAACACCATCATGGTAACACACAGCATTTACAATGCAATAAACATTCGTTAAACAACAGAAGATGTAACATTAAATGTACATAACTGTTAACACAAACTATTAAAAAACATGATTATGTAAACAAAATACTTTCAAATGTGTAGTTTCACGCAGGGAATTCTGGGAATATCAGTTTACAGTTTTCGACTGTAAATTATACATTGATTTTTTTTCCCTTTTTTAAAACTGTACAATTAACAGCATTTTACTGTAAAATTACATGAAATGTCTGGTTAGATCTTTTACAGTTTTTCCCTGTATTTAGTACGGGAACGTACTGTTAACCTATTAACAGTTTTTTTCTGTAGCGTTTTTACAAAATTTTACAGTTAAAATGGCACTTATTTTTTACAGTGATAAGGGTAATTAACATTTATACATTATCTGAAACAGCTGAATAAATAAGCTTTATATTGATGTATGGTTTGTTAGGACAGGACAACATTTGGCTGAGATAAAACCATTTGAAAATCTGGAATCTGAGGGTGCACCTTTAAAGTTGTCCAAAATGAAGTTCTTAGCAATGCATATCACGAATTAAACATGTTTTGATATATTTACGGTGGGAAATTTACAAAATATATTCATGGAACATGATCTTTCCTTAATATCTTAATTATTTTTTGGCATAAAAGAAAAATTGATCATTTTGACTCATACAATGTTTTGTTGCTACAGATATTGCTACTTAAGACTGGTTTTGTGGTCCAGGGTCACAAATGTGATCTGTCACACAAGGAATTCTGGGAATTTTAACTTAGGTTTTTTAACTGTAACTTATAATATAAATATCACTTTCACAACCTGTACATTTACAGTATTTAATGTAAAAATACATGAAACATCTTGTTAGATCTATTAGTGTTTCACCAACCTACTGTTAAATAAATAACAGATTTTAACCATATCATTTTTACATTCTTTACTGTTAAAATTACAAACA
Source organism: Labeo calbasu (assembly GCA_019740295.1). Lineage (NCBI taxonomy): Eukaryota > Metazoa > Chordata > Actinopteri > Cypriniformes > Cyprinidae > Labeo > Labeo calbasu. Next base: position 2,146 of record JAHKKF010508926.1, read on the forward strand.
TTTTTTTATAGCCAAGAAAAAGAAATGCCAAAGTTATTTATTAAACATGTGCAAGGCCACATCAAGCACATTGCATTGTGGCATACAGTGTTCCATGCTATTTTATGGGAATTGCATGCATTCATAAGAATATCATAATATTGTGTACAATATGCATACTGTATGCTGCAGAAAAAGTGTTAGGCTAGAGTATGCTGAGCATTGTGGGTATGGAAATCTGTAGATCTCATGTTAAAATGATATTGGTAAATTTAGGAGTTCTCAAATAAACATTGTTAATTGGACAGTATGTCACATATAAGGCAAAACAGTTCTGTTTCTCTCATTATATATGATTTATACTCATTGTGTTAAAATGTTTTATATGTATATGTATTTGTGCTTTGTTTGATTTCTGTTTATTATAATCACCTACTTATTATTAGGGCTGCCAATAGAATGATCCTAAAATTTTAAATCTAAATGTTACTTGTTCTCAGATGCTAAAATGCATCTTTTTTTTTTTTTTTCAAAATACAAGTAAGGCAAGTTTATATATATAACATATTTCATACACAATGTAGACGTTTAACCTAGAAAAGATTTTTAAGATGTTTAACTTAGAAGACAACAGATTATTTTAACAATAAAACAATAAAAGCTAAGATAAATATGCTGAAATTACCAAAAATATTTGATTATTTTGTCTTTATACAGAATCGACTGTAGAGTGTTTATCATTTTAATACAGTCCTGTCATGTGAAATTCTATTGCTCACTTCTACCTTATGAACCACTGGAGAAACACCAACCATTTACATTTTAAACTTAAAAACTCTGATGGTTAAATTAGCAAATTTATATTAGCTTTAGTAAATTTATTGTTTTCAAGGGTCTAAAAAATCATGCATGATCATAAATAGCACGTATTGCATGAAATGTAATGTTAATAATAATAATAAATATTTAAAAAGTGGACACATTGATTTGGCAGCCCTAGTACTCACAGCATTTACTGACTGTATTTAGTTTTCTGACTTAAAGAGATAGTTCAGCCAAAAATGAAAATTACCTCATTAATTTCTCACCCTCAAGCCATCTTAGGTGTATATGGCTTTTTTCTTTCAGACAAATACAATCGGAGTTATATTAAAAAATGTCCTGGCTCTTCCAAGCTTTATAATGGCAGAGAATGGGCGTTGAGACTTTGATGTCCAATAAAGTGCATCCATCCATCACAAAAAGTGCTCCACACGGCTCTGTCTTCTGAAGGTCTTCTGAAGTGAATCAATGCATTTGTGTAAGAAAAATATCCATATTTAAAACCGTAATCTCTAGCTTCCGCTAACTGTCGTACGCACGTTCACGAGAGAGTGGTGTTCAAGCGGATGATGAAGGACATGACGAACGTGGAAATGACGAACACGGAAGTGCAGAGGAAAGAGCAAAACATAGATTTGTAAAGAAAAATGTCAGAGGATTAAAATTTTAGCCATCAGGAGGTTGTTTTTCTTTGTTGTAAACAAAACTAGGTTCTCATGAGACTAGTATATTCTCACCAGAGCGTACACTACGCCTATTTTTGTACACAAACGCATCGATTCACTTCAGAAGGTCTTTATTAACCCCCAGACCTGTGTGCAGTACATTTATGATGGATGGATGCACTTTATTGGGCTTCAACATCTCAACAGCCATTCACTGCCATTATAAAGCTGGGAAGAGCCAGGACATTTTTTAATATTACTCTAATTGTATTTGCCTGAAAAAAAGAAGAAAGTCATATACTGTACACCTAGGGTGGCTTTAGTGTGAGTAAATCATTAGGTAATTTTCATTTATGGGTGAACTGTTCCTTTTATCATGCCATGATTTAAGTTATTTCATGATTTGCTTTGTCAGTGTTTGATTTTTGTCTCTTGTTTTGCCCTGTGTGTGCTGAGCTGTTGAACATGTCTTTTTAGGGATCCACCTAAAGAAGACACAAAGCCTCAGCCAGCTCAGTGAGTACAAGACAACTCTTCCAGTGTACTTCAAGCTCTGAAACCTTTCTTTTCCACCCTTTGCTGTTTGTGACACATCCCTCAGAGCTGACCTGTGATCAGTTACTTGCCTCTATGCTGTCCTGTAGTTGGTACACTTGTATAGCATCACCTCTTCTTAACACAATGCTTTTACTGAAACTGTTCCTGCGTTCTCACCCTACTAACCTATAGTTCATTCAGTAGCACATTTGTGTTGCTGTAGTGATCCATGTGTACATGTGGTCAGCTGCTCCTCCGCAATGCTAAAGTAATACAGCACTAGTGTCCTCCTGTGACTCAGATTCAGCTGCTGTCGTATTGTGTTGTCTTTCCTCTCCCTTAGTCCTAATGCTGCTGTTTCTCAGATCACTCATCTCTCTTTAGTCGGATTTAATGCAATACCCTCTTGTTTACCAGTAAAACTATGTGAGCATCCTTCAAACAAGATCAGTTTACTTACGTCCAAATGGCAATAGACTTGTTTTAAGAGTCTATGTCTATGTAAAGGGAACCCTGGGTATAAAGACTTGTATGATGTAAATTATGTCTCTTACTGAAATATGTCGTAGAAAACCCATGAAAGATTTACGTTATTTAAAAAATCCACATTGTTTTATACATATTTTGGACTATGTGGGGTGCCATAATGTGAAATGGTTGCATTCGGTGATTTGCTGGCATTTTTACCACAACACAACTCAAAAAATAAAATACTGATACGATGAACACAGGTGCTGAAAGAACTTACAGGTGTCGATGGATAAGCATAGGCTTAAACCAAATGCTGCACCATCGTTTTTCCCCACAAGGCATCTAAATGCCTCCCAGATATCAAGTGAAATCCACGCTGAGAAGCTCAGAGGCTGCCGCATCGGCATGTTTACATCCTGCCAGGATGGCATCTAGCATTTCTTGTCTCTGCCGTTTATAAGCTCTTTCAGTAGCTGTGCTCTACTAAAAGCCTCAAAGGCATCAGGGCCTTTAGGAAGTTTATTCGTCGTTAAGAATCTTCCCATTCTTTTCTCCTCTTTTTAGTGCAAGAAAAGCAGTGAAGACTTACATCTTTCTCTTGTTGCCCTTCGACTGAAAATTACAACTAAAGCCACACAATGTGGCATCATATCAGTGTTTTATTTTCCAAGTTGTGTTGCAGTAAAAATAGCAACAGGTAGCGCTAGTAGCGCACCAAGTGCAAACATTTGACGTCATTAAAATAATGGCGCCCCCATAGTCCAAAATAGGTATAAAACGATGTGGATTTTTTAAAAATAACGTAAATCTTTCATGGGTTTTCTACTGCATATTTCAGTAAAAGACATCATTTATGTTATATTAAGCCATACAAGTCTTGATACCCAGGGCTCCTTTTAACATAACAAAATAGCCACACAAAAACCACACACACACACAAAAAAAAATCTCTCAAAGGTTCAGTGTCTTTACAACAAAAACACATTTGTTCTCACGTACGTTACAACAAAACAAAAAAAAATATGAATAATAATTAAAAAAAAATCAGTGTAGTAATAGTATATACATATATATATATATATATTTTTTTTTTTCTTTCATTTGTAACATGATTTAAATGTTAAAGTTATTTTTGTCAAAATCATGACATTTTTTTCAGCTGATCCTTTTAGACAATAACCCTTTTTGTATTTTGCAGTGTAGTGCAGTGAATAATTGTTTTATTATTTTTTTAATTTATGTTTTTAATTATATATATATATAAAATTATCTGTAAAAACCTATAAAAACCTGTTTGACTTTCTTTTTTGGAACACAAAAGGAAATATTATATCAAAGCTAAAAAAAGAACAGTATAAACAGTCTGTTTATTATCGCCCTTTTGTGTTCAAGTTTGCAATGACATGAAAGTTAGTAAATGATGCATTTTCATTTTGGATTAACTATTTCTTTAAATACAGAAATTAACAGCTAGAAGATTTGACACACTTAAAACCAGGTGCAATCGAGCATTACAGCACAGTTCAACAAAATTCTTTGGGATTCCTTGGTGTCATCCCACCAGAAGTGAAGAGTTAGAGAAACAAAGAGAAACACATCCCTCGATTCTTGCCACTTGATGTTGCTATGCTTGTCTGAACAGGTGGAACCCTTTCAGTGGAATCACTGAGCTGGTTAGTAATGTTCTCCAGCCCCAGTCAAAGTCCCCCAGTGAGGAGAAGCCGGAGCCGTAAGTACAGCGCAGGATGTTCAGTTCCTACTGCTGAAAGTAGCTAGTTTAAAGGAATAGTTCACCTAAACATGAAGATCTGCTGAAAATGTACTCACCCAAATGTTGAATCACTTACTCAGCAATGGATCCTCTGCAATGAATGGGTGCCGTCTGAATGAGAGTCCAAACAGCTGATAAAAACATCACAATAATCCACAAGTAATCCACACCAGTCCATCAATTAACATTTTGTGAAGTAAAAAGCTGTATGTTTGTGAGAAACAAATCCATCATTAAGACGTTTTAACTTTAAACCATCATTTCTGGCCAAAATGTGAGTCCATAATAACGCTTCCTCAATTCCATCGCTTGTTGTCCTCTCACATCAAAATCCACACACATATTTGTTTAGAACTGTTTTGGCTTGTAAACGGTGCTTGATATATGTGCATATTTCTCTCCTGATATAGATAAGACAATTAAGTTAAAAACATCTTAATGATGAATTTGTTTCTTACAAACATTGATGGACTGGAGTGGTATGGATTATTGTGATGTTTTTATCAGCTGTTTGGGCTCTCATTCTGACGGCACCCATTCACTGCAGAGGATCCATTTGTGACCAAGTAATGCAATGCTACATTTCTCCAAATCTGATGAAGAAACAACCTCATCTACATCTTGCAAAGCCAGAGGCTGTGTACTTTGTCAACAAACTTTCTTTTTTGGTGAACTATTCCTTTAATCCAGTTAGGCCAAGCAGAACTGGAGTGGTGCTCTAGTGAGTTTGACCCCATATATAGTAAGTAGTGTCACTATAATTATACTACAAAAGAAATGTGTAATTTTACTTGAAGCCTTTATGTATAATGCATTATATCTTCTCATAAATAAGATATCAAAATGAAATATAGCTGCAAGCAGCAGAGCAACTGAAGCAATGAGTAATTGAAGCCATTTTAAGATGATTTGATTGTCAAAATGCGGGAAAAAAATCTTGAAAACAGCCACTAGTAATGATTTAATGGGTTATCACTTTGACTAACAGGTGGCGCTGTTATCAAATCGATTTGGTGTGTTCTGTGTGAGGCGACAATGCCACATGAAGTTTGGTGTCAATATGTCAAAGCTTTTCAGGGATACAGCCTCAGAGTCATTTTGGCATCATGCCTCAAATTTGTAGTGATGCTGTACAGAAACAGTTTCATCTATCAACACGAAATTCATAACTTTTTAGTCGCACATTCTGAAGATGATCTGACTCGATTTTGGTGAAAATCAGACAAACTGTCTAGAAGGAGTTTGAAAATGTAGGTTTTTAACATAAATCTAAGTGGAGGACAGGAAGTTTGTCAACTATGGATTAATTGGTGTGTATGTTTTCAGCATGACCCAAGGAATGTTTTGAGACCAGTTTCAATACAATAGGCTAATGCAATCCAAAGTTATTAACGGTGTTGTAAATGTCATTTTTGATGGTTTATCACTCTTGACCAACAGGTGGCACTATTACCAAATTGATGTGGCGTGGTCAGTGTGAGGTTACAATGTCACATACAAAGTTTGGTGTAAATATGTCAAAGCTTTGCAGAGATACAGCCTCAGATGCACTTTGGCATCCTTCCAGCAAATTGGTTGATACGCTAAGCAAAAATTGTTATGTGTATACATAACAATTTTTGACATATATGTGATACGTATATCGTCACAAAATCCATAACTTTTTGCCAGCATGGTCTGAAGATGATCCAAGTCAAATTTGGTGAAAATTGGACCAACAGTCTAGGAGGAGTTCGAAAAAGTAGGTTTTCAACATAAATCAAAATGGCAGACAGGAAGTTAATCCAATTATGGCATAATTGGTATTGATGTTCTCGGCATGATCCAAGGAATATATCAAGACCAGTTTCATTGTAACAGCCTAATTTAAACAAAAGTTATTAGTATTTTTTTTAAATTTCATTATAACTTTTGACCACAAACTCAACATACAGTTTCGTAATGATATGGGGATGCGTTCTTAAAATATAACATTTTCCAAAATATTCAAAATGACCAATGCCCAGAATGACTGACATGGAAAAATTGGGTTAAAGTTAGACTCGGCATGATGCACCGAACCTAACGAGACCAGTTTTGTGATTTTTGGCCAAACTATTCAGAAGTTATAAGCAAAAACGTCTATTTTTAATATCTCCTCACCACTAGGTGGCACTGTGCCAAAACACTGCAGGTAGCCTCAGGTCATGCTTGTTATAACACACACCAAGTTTGGTCTCAATATGCAAAGCCGTTGCAGAGATATATCCTCACATCCATTTTTATGTGCTTTTCGTCGAATTTGTTTGCATGTTATTCGACAACGGTTTGACTAATCAACTTGATTTCCATAACTTTTTGCCAGCATGGTCTGAAGATAATCTGAGCCAATTTTGATAAAAATCAGACAAACCGTCTAGGACGAGTTCGGAAAAGCTGATTTAACAAACTATTAGAAATAGTGAAAAAACTAAACCTTACTATTTTTACATTTTGGTGTTTGGCCAAAGAATCAGAGAAAAAGGCAATTTTCCTTCTAGACCTTACGAATCAAAAGTTATTAGCATAAAATGATTAAAACTTTGGACAAGTGGTAGTGCTAGAGAGTTTGAGTTAGAGACTCCAAACCTGCTGTGGTTTATGTTGAGACTGTCCTCTATCTGTGTGCCAACTTTCACAACTTTCCCGTAGGTGCTTCTATAGGCTGCCATTATTATAATGCCTAATTATAATATCTGCAGATTCCTTGTTACATCTAGTTGTTTGTCATGTGTTTGAATGCGCTATACTTTCTAAAGGTGTAACAATGAATAGATCAGTATTATGATGGGATCATACAATGCATTATAGGGTGCATTACAATGCATAATTAATGCATTAAAAATATGTTTACAATGCATTATATATAAAGGCTTCAAGTAAAGTGTTTCCAAGAAATGCTCTGGGCTCAGAAGTACTCAAAAAACAAAGCACGGCTGGATTTGCAGGGGATATCATATGAAGTTTCCACGTGTACATATATATAAAAACACTGCCAACCGTACATGCGTACTAAAGTACTAATGTTTTTATGCTTGAATGGACCGTTTTGTCAATCTACCAAATTGTATGTCATCACAACAAGTTCAATCCATTAGCCACGCATGACCAATGACACCGGATATTCACGTACTCTTGTGGAGAAACAGTGTCGGATCATTTCAGTGTGGATGCCATCGATTTTCTGGAGCTCAAACTGAATATCATGATGTGTAGTGCATGTACAGTAAAAGCCGTCCCTGTCACATACTTCACTGCTCCATGCGACTTAAAAACAATGGAAAACGCCCCCGGATCAATAAACATCTGATGAGTAAGTGTTTTCTCGGGATAGATTATTGATCGAGTCTGTCTGCATTAGGTCTGAATCCTGTCAAACCGGCACGCTCTCTCATCCCTGTCTTACGAGTCTTATTAAAGTATTAGATGCATCCTATCAGTGGTTACGGTCTCGTTTCAATATGGTTTGACTGATGAATGTAGAATAGGAATTAGCTCAGAGTGTCAAGCCTATTATATTAATGCAATTACTGCTGAATAAAGAACTTAGTAAGTTCTTAGTAACATCCTACAGCTCTCTTAAACCCAAAGAAACACAACACTCATGTGCCAAACAATTATGGTTTTAGATGCTGCCTTGTTTTATACATTTAGTTTGCTTGTTTAGTACCATTTAGGTACTAATATATAGATTTCAGGCATTAATATGTACCTTAATAATGTACTAATATGCATCTTTTAGGGAGAAATAAGGTACAAAAGTGTATTTTTGTTTGAAAAGGTACCACCCTGGTAACATCTATTGTACCTTGCTATTTGCATGTGGTACTTGAATGTGGTACAGATTAATGTTATTTCTTTAATTGAAATAGTATAACATCAAATAGCTTTTATTTTCATTTTTTCAGTTTTCATTTTAAGTTTGATATTTTAGTAGTTTTGATATTTGTATGTGCTTTTGTAATAATATTAATAAAAATATTTCTATTTAGCTTTTTAGTTTATTTTTATTTCAGTTTTAGATAATAATTTTAAAAAGGTAATAATTTTTCTACTTCAACTTCTTCAAATTTATTTATTTCACATTAAACTATTTCAAAACAACATTTATCTTTTTGTTTTTAAGTACATTTTTTAAGTTTCATTTAATATTTATATTTAATTTTACCTTTGTTTCAATTAATAGCAAATACAAACAAATTATACATCAAAACTGGTACTAACTTTTTCCCCTTTTCTTTTCTTTTCTTTT
>JAHKKF010508930.1:0-10038 GCA_019740295.1 Labeo calbasu
GAAATAATGACTGCTCAGTGGATACACACGGGACACCCTGCGGGACCTTAATCCCTCTCCCCTCGCTGACAGCCGAGGGAAAAGTATGTGAACACCATAAAATGGGACTTCCTTTTGGCAGCCGATACTGCCTTGAAGAAAACACAAGACTTTTTTTGCCGTTTTAACTACATCAACACAAACAGAGAGAAAAAAAATCAAAATAGTTATCAGTGTTGAATTTGTGGTGCAGACTTCTCATTGCTTGGGGGGAGAAAAAAGAAATATTTTACAGATGTCATAAAAGCCTGCCAAATAGAGCATCATCCCTTTGTACCTCGTCCTGTACATATCAGATGCACTTGACGTTGTGAGGTCATCAGTACAAGCCTGATGTAGTCCAACATTTAGTTTCAGTTTCAGTATTAGATGGATCTACATTGACATTTGATGGATTTTCTTTCGTGTGCGTGTGCGTATATGACTTGAGGGGGTCATCTTTTATATTCTTCCTCCTTTTTGTCATGGGCTAAGATGATTTAGCGAAAGACGGCGTAAGATATTCTCCCCCGCAGCTGCGTAGTCGCGTTCTTTTCGTGAACTGCTTACAGAGAAGGACCCCGAGTGCACGTAAGGTGTGGTCTTCACATCATCTACGCTCTTCTTTTATGTTTGGATCCCTGCCGTGTGTGTGTGTGTGTGTGTGCGTATGGAGCCCATCGAGCGGTGCGAAACTATGATTTCACAGAAAGCTTGGATTTGATACACTTTGCAGATCACTGTGTTGATATGCTTATATTTTTGCCACCATTTCTTTAAAACAAAAAAAGATGTTTTATAATAAGGTGTTTAGGGGTTTTAATATCTGATAAAGTATGCAGTTAGAGGACATTTTCATAACAGGGAAGTGATTGTTCATTGTGAAGCATAGTTTTATATGAGGATATTGTTATTGTATGACATTTTTGAACTGGTTGCATTCACCAATTGGGGCCAAGCTTAAATTTGAAGTTTCACAAGACAATATCAGCTGTAAATTAGTGTGTGTGTATAGGTTTTATTTTATTTTTTACAAAAAAAACATCCGTAATTCCTACCGTTATTCATGGTATGGTACTTCCACAATGCTCTCTGAGATCTTTCACCTCCATGACATAGGCTAAGAACAAAAAACTCTGTATATAATATTCTAAAGCAGAAACGTCACCCTCAGAGAGAGGTTTTCTCAAAACTGTTTTGGATTTTAGTGTACATATACATTTTTGTTATGAATGTTGTTGAAAAAGGAGAGTCGCTATTGTCGATGTTTATTTTGGGCCTTTTTGTACTAGGATGGGAAGCAGCCGTAGAGATGAACAGGCCGGAGGCATCTTCATCCATGCTGGCGCGTGTGTGTGCGTGAATGAGCGTTTGTGTGTTTGCACGTGCAGGTACGTCCGTGTACCAGCATTACGGTCACTGTGGATAACAATATACTCCTCGCTCAGCCGTCGAGGGGCTCGCTTTACTCCATAACCTCAGGGTTGACATGCATCTGCGTTAAAAGAAACATGCAGTACTGTGAGGTCAGTTTATTGTAGGTAAGGTCCATTGGCTGAATCTCAGAGTGCTGATGAAGTTCTAATCAGATGGTGTTGACCGTTCTCTGTTCTTCCCATTACATAATGCTTCCATTAGAATGAAGATTCTGTCGTTCAGTGTTCGGGCATGAAACTCGACGTCCCAGCAGACAGGCCATCCCAGGTGTGAGCTCTTGAGAGACGTAGCGATGAATTCAAAAGGCTTGAGAGACGACCGTGTCTACTTTTTGCTCAGAAAGACGGTAGGATTTTGCTTTCCTTAGAGCTTGATATAGTAAATGGCCCTTTAGTTTTAGCTCTCAGCTTTTCAGTCGTTCTTGGTAACTTTTTTTAGCACCAGCAGGAGGATACAGGGAGAAAGGAAATGAATCTGGGCTTAACACCTTGTCCTAACCAGCAACTTGTAATTTGTCCGTCGACACTGGAAGCAAAAATTCAATCCGGCGCAGTTGTAGCCCATTTTTTTAATATGCAGTCACACTACCGTGCAAAAGTTTGGGGTCTCTAAGTGTCTCATGCTCACCAAGGCTACATTTATTTAGTCAAACAGACAGCATTAATGTAAAGCATTACTACAATTCTGCATTTATTTTTGTGATGGCAAAGCTGAATTTTCAGCAGCCATTGCTTAATTAGCGACCAAGGTGTCACGTATGATATATATACACTACAGTCAAAAGTTTTTGAACAGTACGATTTTAAAGGTTTTTTTTAAAGAAGTCTCTTCTGCTCACCAAGCCTGCATTTATTTGATCCAAAATACAGCAAAAGCAGTAATGTTGTGAAATGTTTTACTATTTAAAATAACTGTTTTCTATTTAAATATATTTTAAAATATGATTTATTCTTGTGATTTCAAAGCTGAATTTTTAGCATCATTACTCGTTTTTGGTGCCACATGATTCTTCAGAAATCAGTCTAAATGCGTTTTTCACAATTCTTTGATAAACAGTTCAAAAGAACAACATTTACAGTGGTCTTTTTAGTCTTTACTATCATTTTTTTTTTATCAATTTAATGTCTGCTTGCTGAATAGAGTTATAATCTTATTTAAAAAAAACAAACAAAGACAACAAAAAATGTTGCCAGAGGGTATTTACACAAACTCTGCCTACAAAGTGGTTAGGCTAGTTAACATTGCAAAAGATGGCTGTTAAACAACAGCTCCAGTGTATTAGTAGTACCTTTTTGATGCGATCGACCCGAGTTCGAATCCGCTTTTTGACGAATGCGTTCTATCACATATCAGATCGGAAAAGCATTTATTTTCTCTAAAATGAAGGAAATAATCAAAAAGTGTAAAATAAAGTGCATCACAGGTATTTATCGGTTAGAGTAGAGAGAGCTTATTGTCCCAATAAGGCTGCATCCATTTAATAAGTTTAATAAAAATTATCATTTACACTCAATATGTTATTACTGCGTACTGTTTTATAATGTACTACAATAGTGAGGTGCAAATATCTGCCACTGCCACCAAGTAGTATAAATAGCTAACTAATATCACTGCAAAGAAAAAAATAATAAAGCTATTTTTACAGTGTAAATAGAATCGCTTTTTGCACGAATAGCCGCTGCCAAAAAAAAAAAATCTTAACGAACCCAAATTTTAGAATTATAGTGTATGTGGACCAATGAGATTTCTCTGTGGGTGGGGCTATCAGACTGCTTCTATTTTGCGATTGATTAAAAAAATCATTCACAAATTACATCTAAGTAACTAATTTCATGCAATACATTTTAATACACAAATCTTTGTAAACACCCATTTTCATGGTACAATACCAGTTTTTTAATGTTTTTTTTAATGTTCTTTTCTGCTCAACAAGCCTGCATTTATTTGATCCAAAGTGCAGGAAAAACAAAAATATTTGGACTATTTAAAATAACTGTTTTCTATTTAAATATATTTTAAAATGTCATTTATTCCTGTGATTTCAAAGTTGAATTTTAGCATCATTACTCCAGCCACCCGATCCTTTAGAAATCATTCTAATATTCTGATTTGCTGCACAAAAACATTTATTATTATTACACTGAAAACAGCGGAGTAGAATTTGTTCAGGCTTCTTTGATGAATAGAAAGTTCAGAAGAACAGCATTTATTTACAACAGAAATATTTTGTAACATATGTAACAAATGTCTTTATCATCGCTTTTGATCAATTTAAAGCATCTTTGCTAAATAAAAGTATTTCCCCCCCCCAAAAAATCCTTAATGTTACAAAACAACAATACAATAATGTTACAAAAGCTTTCAATTTCAGATAAATGCTGATCGTTGGATCTTTCTATTCATCAAAGAATCCTGAAATGTACTTAAGTAAATTTGATAATAATAAATGTTTCTTGAACAGCAAATCAGCCTATTAGAATGACTTCTGAAGGATCATGTGACACTGGAGTAATGATGCTAAAAATGTAGCTTTAATCACAGGAATAAATTACATTTTAAAATATATTCAAAAGCAGTTTAAATTGTAAAACATTTCACAGTATTACTGCTTTTGCTGTATATTGGATCAAATAAATGCAGGCTTGGTGAGCAGAATTCTTTAAAAAACATTAAAAATCTTACTGTTCAAAAACTTTTGACACCTTAGTCGCTTTCAGCAGCTGGTTGAGACAAGGAGTGAGTCAGGGAGGTGAGAGACAGACTGAGAGTGAAGAATGTTCTCACATCATAAAACTTCACCAGTGATGATGCCAGCAGCCGCCTATACCTGTCTGTCCAGCGCATCCTCTCAATATTTAATGGCTTCTCAGTGTCACTGCTGCACTGTGAAACTAAGGTTCTGAATGCCTCGTCTTCCTCAGAATAACACTGCTTCTGCTTCGCCCTCCTAGGACAATCACTGTCACTCAATACCAGGAACCACACACACACACACACATTGCTGCTGTCTAGAAACCCTACAGAAATGCAGAAGTTTAGACTCTCATGGCAGTAGCTCAGCAATATTTAGAGGTGCCGCCCGCAAGTTCCAGCGTGTTTTAAATCAGCCGAACAGCACCGGATTAACAGAGCTTTGAATGAAATCCAGTGCTGAAGGGATATCCTGTGTTCCTGATCCTCATCTTCTTTTCCTTCCAATGAAATGTGTCATTTCATAAGTACAGTTTCACGGGTCTGCGCTATTTGCAAGAAGACGTTTTTCTTGCAGCTTGGCGCTGATGATCACACGAGTTTCTGGCACTTTAAATCGAGAGATCCGAAGGAACATTAACAGCCAATGAGCCTTTCTGTTTTAAGATATTGATACGTTGAAAGATTCTGACATTTGCTACGCATTTTCTTCAGCAAACCTGTATTTACATAGAAATATTTCATCACGGCGGTCTTATGTAATTCTGTTTTTCCACTGCATCGAGTTTGTTTCTCAGTAGGGGACTAATTACTTCATACGTCTCCCTCTCTCATTTGTCGTTTAACAGAACACTACGTAAACCACAGACAAATGAGACGTGGCGTCGAGAGTGTGAAAGAATGTCACGCTGAGTGATTTAAGCACTTCTTTTTGTTTTTTTCACATGGATTATCACCTTAAACGAGTAGGTTTCTACCACAACACAGTGCTTTTTTTCATCCAAAGTGCTGGGAAAGATGGCACACAGGCGTTTTTTGATACTCAGAGTCCTTTTTGTTCAGACGGCTTGTGAAAATAGCCAGTAAGCTGCCATTATGTGGACATGCGAACTGCAAATGTTCCTTCTGGCAGGCAAAAATGTGATCAGCACAGAAGCGTGCACCGTTTAAAGCTTTTTGTTGAAAGCTGGGTGACAGCAAGCTGTGAACAGCATATGCTCGCAGCTACCGCCGAAGCATAATACCAATGCAAAACCGTTATTATGATGATTATGTGCGACTGTGAACGTAAATACAAGCTGGCTCTGGCTCGCTCTCATTGGTCCGTATTTCTGCCTGCATCCTCCAAATATGGTGGGAAGTTCTCGGATAGAAAATGGCTCCCCGAACTGTGCTGTAGAGTGCGTGTGGGGCTGCAGCACCCTCTGGTGTTAGGAAGGCAGTAGTGCATTCTTCCCCATGTCTTTCTCGGCCCTGCTTTTCATTACAGGGCAGCAGACCTCTCTCTCTCTCTCTCTCTCTCTCTCTCTCTTTCCCTCTCTCGCTCTCGCTAGCCCGAATAGAGCACTGCCCACCTGGACCACTGTGACGGAGATGGGAGGTCCTGTTTCACTGTATAAAATGTACATTTGACTGTAACCCTGTGAATGATGTAACAATTTCATTATTTGTAATATTGTTATTGGTTTATTTTCTAAAAATTGAAAAAAGCCCAACTTGACTCTCCTCATTAAAACATGAAATGAGATCTGTTATACAGCGTTCTGTGTTGTTTTGTGTGTGTGTGTTAGTGTCAGTGTTTGTTTTCTGATCGCACCTTGTGCCAGCGCTGCCAAAGTCATGGGATGAAGTCCCAGGGAATGCATAATACTAAAAATGCATAAACTGAATACACTAAGATAAAGGTGGCTGCAAAATATGTCAATTAATATTCCAATTTTAGTTCTTGTTTGCTCAGTCAGCAACATTTGTGGCCTAATGTTAATTACCACTTTTGATAAAATAAAAAAAAGAGTTAAAAATGATTATTTAATGTAAAAAATAAAAAAAAAAGTAAAATAACTAAAGTAAAATAACCAACATAAATGATCATTTATTATCATTTAAGCTATCATGGACCAAGAACATTGTGATTGTCAAAATGTCCAATCAACAGCATTTGTGGTATAACAGTGATTACCATTAAAAATACATTACTATGTGTACCTCAGTTTCTTAAATTTTTTATATATATATAAAGAAAAGGAGGAACTGATGGTATTGTATTTTAATTTTATATATATTTAAAAAATAATTTTAAAATGACAGTTCACTTTTTTTTTTGTTTTTCTACACTAACTAAAAATAAAATAAAAAAGATAAATTTTGTTGAACGTCTCTGTATTAAAAAAGAGGTTTCATTGAAGCACTTACCATTAAAGTGAACAGTGCCACTACCATAAACATTAAAATACTCATTGTTTTAATAGAATAGCAACAAAATGTAAAGTAATATGTGATCCTGGACCACAAAACAAGTCTTTCGTATATACATTGTATGGGTCAAAATGATCAATTTTTCTTTTATGCCAAAAATCATTAGGATATTAAGTAAAGATCATGTTCCATGAAGATATTTTGTAAATTTCCTACCGTAAATATATCAAAACTTAATTTTTGATTAGTAATATGCATTGCTAAGAACTTAATTTAGACAACTTTAAAGGATGATTTTCTCAATATTTGGATTTTTTGCACCCTCAGATTCCAGATTTTCAAATAATTGTATCTCGGAAAATTTTGTCCTATCCTAACAAACCATACATCAATGGAAAGCTTATTTATTCAGATTTCAGATGATGTATAAATCTCAATTTTAAAATAAATGACCCTTATGACTGATTTTGTGGTCCAGGATCACATATGTGCATTAAAAGGTTTAAGTTAAGAAAATTATGCTTAGTAAAAAAATAAAAATTACCTGTTACTATGATGATTCAATAAACCCTATAACAAATTATGATTTAAACAGCTCAAATAATGTGTAATAATAAATAATCTGCCAAAGAATTGCCTCATTCACTTCAGTTGTAAGTGCCTCAACATCACCTTTAGTCTCACCTTTAGTCTTTTTTTAGAAACAACTTAATTTTGTGGTAATCAACATATGGTAAAAAAAAAAAAAAAAGATTTTTCAAATAAAGATTTTTGTAATACATTTTACAAGAAAATTCTATTTCTGTTTACAATTAAAAAAAATTCTCGTTTAATTCAGTGTAATTGTTTGTGAAATTACTAGTAATTTCTGAGCAAATACCGAACCTGGAATGTTGCTTTAAATGTTTTAAGATCCTGTTGTTTATTTTCCCTCTCGTCGCGGTCTCGCCAACTTTCTTAAACTAAGGTAAAATTACCCTGAAGACAGGAGTAAATTGAAATATCTTTGTAGAAAGTTCACATTGAAGGCATTTATACGCCCCAAATCACTCCTCACAGGACCGGCCTTTATGCTGCAGCCTTTGTGCTGATGTTCCTGTGGGGTGTTTGGGTTTGCACAAAGTGCACTAGTCTGCGCTCCCCCTCCTGCTGCTCCCTCCGACCGGATCCCAGTGTCTACTCACAGCTCGCACCGCTTCGGAGGCCTCGTTAACGGGCCAATGTGTGAAAGCCCCACGACCTCTCGCTGACCTCACCGAAACTGGCATGCGAAAAAAACGCAGCCCCTGCGAGTAGAAGTGGGAGTTCAGGAGTTCAGTGCACAACCCGCTGACAATCCAACAGTTCTCCTCGTCTAATCCCGACCGCCTTTGCTTCCCCCTCCTTTACGCCCTGTTAACCACTGCCACCACGGGCTCAGCAGGAACATCACCAGCGCCAGACCCTCAACAGAACGCGACCGAAAACCCGACGATCATCTTACACTGGAAACGCACTTGAAAGTGACCAGACTCGACGTGAAATATCTAGATTGATGAACGCCCTTTGCTTTTTCATTCACGGTCGTGACGGTGATGGTGCTTGCTAACCGGAATAGTTTGCGCTCACACATCATTACTTCAGAATCGCATTTTTAAAAGATCACGCTGTGGTCATGCTAAGGAAATAGGGAAACTACAAATCTGTGTATATATTTGAACAGCCGCTAATGTTCATTGCTGCACATACGCGACCTGCAGATATTTAAAAGAGTATTAGGTCAATCAAAGTGCAATCAGTGGGCTTGCTAACTGAAACGTTTGACTGATTTTGATGGTCACGTCATACTGTGAATATCCATCTATCACAAGTGGAAGCCGTTTGGAGCGGATGGTTTGTTCAGGTTTTGCTTTGGTCGTGTATATTTTGGTTGAATCATCTCATGCTGGGAAGACTTACTTCCACATCCCTGACATTTCTCATATTTGCACTCTGTCAGTACAAATATTATACAGTCAAATATTAGAAACGCCATTCAAGTGAACCATTACGGCGTGAGCAGTTCAAAAAGACCACTTGAGCTCACGATGACAGCCTTTCGCATTAGGAAAATATTATTAATGTTAAATCATGTTGTGTGAAAAAATAAACAGAAGTACGACAGCCTTGATAGGAAAGTATTACACCCGTGATGAGACTTGAGTTTTTATTTCATGGCGTAAAAGTAATAGTTCACGTAAATATTGTTTTTTTTTTATTTCGTAAAAATACTACTAAAAATAACATGGGGGAAATCACCTTTAAATCTGATAGAGATTTGACGAAATGAGAATGTTGATTTAAAAATGTGTTTGTTTTCTTAAGCATATTTGTTGTGTTAAAAATATCTACACGTTTTTAAAATCTTTATCTTAATCAAATTTGCATCTCAGTTAATGTTAAATGCATCTTTGTTTCAAGGATTAATATTATCGTTAACCAGACAAAAATATTTTTGCAGTTGTTGTTTTGAAAATAATATTTAATAACTCCATTTTGTATTTTGTAATTATTTCTGAAAATTCTGTAATGTTTAATAACTAACGTGTTTTGTTCACGTATTTTCTGAACGCAAAAGTCTCATCCGCCTCATAACGGAAAGATGCTTTATTTCCGGTCTCTGGTGTTTATAGTCAAATTAACGCGCAGCTAAGTCCTTTACACATTTGTATATTTAGTTATATGTTAAAAACTTTCAGTTTAATTAATTCAGTTGATCTTTTTACCGCATTTTAACATTTATTTCTATGGAGACCGGAACAGGAGAGCACCCAAAGGGAAGTTTAGTAGAAGAATCTGTCATGGCGACGTTTATCGGTTACTCATGAAAAAGGTAGATGTTTACTGTATAAAATAAATATTCCTGCTCACATTTCAACATCGTAATTGTGTTTGGGAATTGTTAGACTTATGAGCCTTTTAAAACAAACTCACTTTCACGGAGTTTTTCATCATTAGGACAGTTATGACATGAACACTGGTCAGGTGTGGAAGCTTTTTGCCAGATTGCTGTCAAAGTGTTGATTCAGACTGCAGGAGACGGTGAGTGAGAGCAGCTGCTTACATATGGAGACCTGAACCCAAATTCAACAGTACTCTGAATGTTCGCTTGGACTGTGCATTTGGATTTTTCTGAGGACATTTGCCTGACATTTAAGTAAATAAGGTAAATTCATGAGGTATGGTTATTTTTTTTTTCCTCACTCATTTTTTATGCAACACGTGTATCATTTTTAAAATCACTGACAGTTTGTTCTAGTACAGCTTCATAAAAGAGCTATCTGTCTCTCTTTTCTTTATAGATTTAGTATTAATAGTAGTAATTGTTGCTGTTGTATGTAAAGAGACTTTTGGAAAGCCACTATATAAATTAATAATGATGATGATTATTATAATTAAAAAAAAAAGTTTGAATGGAGTATCTATGTTATTTTTAACATTGCTTAAAATATAAATGTT
>JAHKKF010508938.1:1843-18279 GCA_019740295.1 Labeo calbasu
AAAACATTAACAAAATACTACTAACAGAACTCATAATGTATATCTTTAACTACACATTATCATTTAAAGTTGTAATCTGCATGTGTTTGATTCATTAAAAAGAAATGGTCCATTGGAGTTTGGTCAATCAGTTGGACTACACTGGCCAAACTGACAAAAAGAGTCATTGCCAAAAGAGTCATTTGTTAGAGAATCATTTAGGGTTACACTGATCACTCTATATGTTTTTGATTCACTGAACAGACTCAAAAGAATCATTCATTCTGAAATGGGAACCCACGGATTGTGCATTACATTTTTGATTCACTTAAAAGAACTGACTAATAAGAGTGATTCAGTTGAGAACAGCTTGGACTGTATTAGTCAACTGACAATCGTTTGAACTACTTTGGCTGTGTTATGTGTTTTTGATTCACTGTAAAGAAAGTAGCTCTTAAGAGTCAAGTATTCGAGAATCATTTAAACTATATTGATTGTGCTATGTTTTTGATTCAATGAAAATTAAATACATGACTCATAAGAGGCATGTATTTAAGAATCATATGAACTATATTGGTTGTGCTATGTGTGTTTGATTCAATGAAAATAACTGGCTCATAAGAGTCATGTATTCGAGAATCATTTGAACCATATTGGTTGTGCTATGTGTTTTTAATTCACCGAAAAGAAGTGGCTCATAAGAGTCATGTATTTAAGAATCATATGAACTATATTGGTTGTGCTGTGAGTGTCTGATTCAATGACAATAGCTGGCTCATAAGAGTCATGTATTCGAGAATCGTTTGAACCATATTGGTTGTGCTATGTGATTTTGATTCGCTGTAAAGAACTGGCTCATGAGAGTCATGTGTTCGAAAATCGTTTAAGCTATACTGGTTTGTATTGGTTGTGCTAATTGTTTTTGATTCACTGAAAAGAACTGGCTCATAAGAGTCATGTATTTGAGAATCGTTTGAACTATATTGGTTTATATTGACTGTGCTATGTGTTTTTGATTCACTGAAAAGAACCGGCTCTTAAGAATCATTTGTTTGCTAATTGGACTATGCTGTTCGCACATATGTTCACACTGTTTGTACATATCAAAAATGTACAAAATGATGTCGGTGGTCATCAGCGACATAATGCATGCAAGAACAGTTAACTGATATTTTTTATTTAATGGGTTGTCTTTGTAATTCATATTTAAGTTAGAACATTCCTTGTTTAAGACAAAACTATCCCTGTCAAAGCATTCAAATGATGGTTGATGTATACTAAAAACTGAAACAACATTAAATATTGTATATTGAACTTACTCCATGCCCATGGACAATAGGGAAACACCCACAACAATGAGATCCAAAATGTTGAAGGAGTTTCGGCAGAAAGAGCCAGTATGCAGGAACGCTCCATAAACTGTCATCTAAAAATACACAGGTCAGTGCTAAATTAAATGTCAGCCAAACCACAAATCTGAAAGCTAGATAAAGCTGACAAGCACATTACCTTTAGCACAATTTCAATGGTGAAGACAGTCGTAAAGACAATGTCGGCATAAGCCAAGACCTGTGAAATGAATTAACCAACGTAGATTGTTATGAACGGATAACTAATAGTTCAGTTAAAGCAACACAATAATCAACGTTTTTGGTACCTTGTTACGGAATGAATGGGGGTCGATGGGGTCTTCAGCAGCCAGGGAGATACTGCTGAGGAGGATGAAGAGGAGGATGATGTTGGTGAAGGTCGTGTGGTTGATGATCCTGTGGCAAATCTTTCGGAACCTTTTGACAGACAGCATCAGTTATCACCAACAGCAAATTATTTTGAGGCCATTTGTTAGGCACAATTAAAGTCTAGTTCTAAATTTAGCTTTGGTGGTCTACGTGGTATTATAAATCAAGGCTTAAAGCCTCACTTGTTCTGTGGGCCAAAGATAAAGAAGGAGCTGGCCTCTGGCATGGGCACCACTGTCTCCTTGAGCTGCAGGTCGGCCATGGGTCTGGGTCTGGGGCTGATCGGGATCTCTGGTTCCTCTTCCTCATCATCACCTGAGCAGGAGAGAAAGATCTTATGCTTATTTTTGATCTTGTGCAATAAGACTTATTTGGATTAGCATTGATCATTAAGCTGTGTATGCTGTGAAGCTAATTTAATTTTGCACAGCTTGAAAATCAACTGAAAATAGCCAGCCTTGCTGTTTGGAAATGTGCTCCATAAATGAGCTTGGAGGCTGGAGCTATTAATACGTTTTACTTATAATAGATCAGCTATCTTTGAACTTCATCCTTTACATGTTTAGAGATGTACTGTGAAGTCTGAGCCAGCATTAATGGAGTGCAGAGCCCTCAAATGATATTTAAACTCTTGTGTTAGAGTCTTTCAGCCTTACCTGGAAAGTCTGCAGGAGGGAAGGGGTCTTTCACTTCATTAACATTTGATTCAAACTCATCTATCTTGAGCTGGAGACAAAAAAAATGGTGAAACTGGTTTAGGTATTTACTTTTTGTTTATTTAGCAGACACTAAGCTAGCATCAGAGTCTGGATCATCTTGATAGTGCTAGACAGTAGGTTTATCTAAAATAAGCACAGTGAACTCTTTTGTGTCAGACATACCTTTGCCGTGGTGGGCATTCCCTCAGCTTTTGACCTGGACTCCAGTAGTCTCTTAGCCATCAGGGCCTTCTCCTCCTCACTCTTCTCTGGCAATGTCCTTTTTTGAATAAATAAGACAAAATGTTGTTTAGTAATACATAGAAATGCAAATCATTTAAATTCAAAAGATTTTTAATGCTTCTGAAAGAAGTTTTTGATCCAAAATACAGTAAAAACAGTAATATTGTGAAATATTATTACAATCTAAAATAACTGTTTCTATTTTAATATATTTTAAAATGTAATTTATGTTTGTAATTGCATCACTCCAGTCTTTAGTGTCACATGATCCTTCAGAAATCATTCTAATGTTCTGATTTGATGCTCAAGAAACATTTCTTCTTATTATCAATATTAAAAACTTTTGTGCTGCTTAATTTTTTTTTCAGGACACTATGATGAAAAGCTCAAAAGAACAGGATGAAATAACATTTTAATTAAATGGGTTTTTTTTACCTCATGAGTTTCCTTCGGGCTTTCTCCTCTGCTTTTTCTTTCTGTGCTGCTGTCAGACTCTCAGCCTCGGCTAGATTGTCCACAGCAATGGCCAGGAACACATTCAAAAGAACGACTAATCAACAGCTTGCTAAGGAAAAGCCTTATCACAACAATACAACAATACTGGTTCTGAAATACTTCACACTTCACAGCAGAAACAATGGCAAATGTTTATTTTTGTAAGTGCTTTGCTATACTGTTTTAAAGGTGACCTATTATGCCCTTTTTACAATATGTAATACAAGTCACAGGTGTCCCCAGAATGTGTATGTGAAGTTTCAGCTCAAAATACCCCACAGATCATTTATTATATCACTGTGAAAATGCCTATTTTGAGTGGAAGCAGAAACACGCTGTTTTCGTGCATGTCTCTTTAAATGCAAATGAGCTGCTGCTCCCCGCCCACTTTTCCAGAATAGGGCTGTGCCTTACGGCTCATACGTCAGATACTCCGCCAAAATCAGTTTGGTCTTGATGATTGATTGTTGATGTCTATCGCTTTAACATCATTTGTTTTAAAGCCATATTAGTTTCAGCTTCTGATAAAAGGTTTCTGAGCGCACACATTCAAAGCACGCACACAGAAAGTGGCTGTCACATGACATGTGAGTACTAAACTCTTTCATGTCTTATTGCGCTTAAACTGTCAAATACACACAAGTTTATGTTAAAAACACACATGAATTACAAAAACAGTCAGTCTGTGAAGATAAACAGCAGGGAAAGAAATCACATGTTTATATTAGATCTGTGAGGCAGCAGTGTAATATACAGTAAATTCATCAATACTCGCTTGTCCCCTCTGAGGTTAGGACTCTAAATAGTGTTATGTGCTTGTCTGTACAGCCAAAGACAGAACAGTTAGCATGCTTTCTTTTAGCTTTTGCCATGGCGTTAGAACTGGTACACCGTTGTCGCTTGCAAAAACACAATGGCCGCACCATGGGGTGGAAACGTGCAAATTAAGGGGCGGTAATATTATAATAAGATCCCCTTACTATGTCACGGGTGAGTAAAAATTGAGCGGCTCATTTTTTTTTTACATGCTTACAAGTTACTGGGTTGACATTTTTCATGTTTTCTGGGTTGGTAGATGCACCAGGGACCAGTTTATAGCATTTAATCACAGAAAAAGTCAGATTTTCATGATATGTCCCCTTTAAACAAACTGAATTCCCATTTATCATCTTCAATCGCTTCTAACAAATTAACAGGGACATGAAAATAATGACACATGCCTCAAAAGGATACAGTTTCCACAGACGTACAGAATTATGAAGTAAATGCTGACAAGAATTCCTGGGGATTGAGGTCCACCATGAGCCATGATTCCATTGTACATAATCGAGTCCCACTCCTCTCCAGTTAGGACCTGAAAACAAAGCTCAGCGTCATATAAACAGCCTCTGTTCTCAGAGCACATTTTTACTACAACTGCAGTTGGAATACCTGGAACACACTGATGAGGGCCTGTGGGAAGTTGTCAAAGTTACTCCGTTGAATCACTCTGTCAGGGAAGTTGAATTTCCCACCAAACACCTGCATACCCAGGAGGGCGAAGATGACAATGAACAGGAAGAGAAGCAGGAGCAGGGAGGCGATGGATTTCACTGAGTTGAGTAAGGATGCCACTAAGTTATTAAGTGATGTCCAGTACCTAAAGACCGATGAGAGAAAATTACAAGTCTTAAAATAAAAGCCGAAGATAGACTGTTTTCTTATTACTTTAGAGTCACAGTTCTTGTGGGAAAATAAGGAAGTTAAAGGAGAAGTTCACTTCCAGAACAAAAATTCACATATAATGTACTCACCCTCTTGTCATCCAAGATGTTCATGTCTTTCTGTCGTAAAGAAATTATGTTTCTTGAGGAATACATTCCAGAATTTTTCTCCATATAGTGGACTTCAATGGTGTCCGTGAGTTTGAATTTCCAAAATGTAGTTTAAATGCAGCTTCAAATGGCTCTAAATGATCCCAGCCAAGGAGGAAGGGTCTGATCTAGCAAAATGATCTGTCAATTTTGAAACAAATTGACAATTTATATACTTTTTAACCTCAAATGCTCATCTTGTCTCATCTCTACGATGCGCAGTCTTTGTAATTCGGGTAAATACAATTAGGGTATGTCAAAAAACTCTCAAAAATCTTGTTTTCTTCTTCAAAATCAAAATGAGGATCATTTAGAGCCATTTGAAGCTGCATTTAAACTGCATTTTGGAAATTCAATCTTGGGGGCACCATTGAAGTCCACTATACTGAGATAATTCCTGAAATTTTTTCCTCAAGAAACAAAATTTCTTATTGACCGAAGAAAGAATAACACAAACATCTTGGATGACAAAGGAGTGAGTACAATATCTGTGATTTTTTTTTCTGGAAGTGAACTTCTCCTTTAAGACAGATGGTAGTATGATTTGTAAACAATGTTGTAAATAAATATTATTGTTCAGAAATGTATAATTACTTTAGGTTTAAATAAATGAACATACCTTGTGACCTTGAATAACCGTAGGAGTCGTATGCATCTCATCACAGAGATCCCTAGTGGTGTCATGATGTTTGATGCGACCAGGATGATCTCCAGTATGCCAATTGTGACCACAAAGCAGTCAAATCGGTTGAAGATGGACATAAAGTAGGCTCTCAGACCAAATGCATACATCTTCATAACCATCTCAATCGTGAAACAGGCGAGTAATATTACGTTGGCAGTGTCTGCAAACAAGACCAAGACTCATCAACATCTCAGACTTTGTAGGTACTTCATTCCTTGAAAATTAAACTACTGAGTGATTCTATTTTAAAGATTCCTTACAACAACCAAAAAAAAAATGTATACTTAATAGGAGTTGGGAGTTTATGTACTGCTTAATAGAACAGACCTTGAAACCTTGTTAACCCCTCAGTCTGGTTATGATGCTCCGTCGCAATGACCAAAGTGTTGAGTAACACAACAAGGAGAACCCACCAGTTGAAGAATTTAGATTTCACCCAGGCATGACACTTCCTACGTAAAACAATGTTCCAGCGGCGTGCAAGACGGCTGCGGATTACACATTAAATGGAGAATCAGTCTTTGGTTAAATCATGATTCATATTTGTGTTTTAGATTGCACACTCACTAGAAATAGATCACCCTGTTGATCCCCTCCATCTGGTACAAACTGTCTGTCTCTGAATCAGTGTCCTTTCTAAGAAGAAGAAGCGCTGGAGAGTAAATCAAAGTGGTGAGAAACTTTAAAGATGCAGTTCCAGTGCTTTTATACATACACAGAAATTTCCATTTAATTTACATCAGATAGATAGATAACACTACACATATGTAAAAAGAACTGTCGTAGCACCATTACCCTCAGAATCCCCATCCATCACTTCAGCATGAGTGATCCATTCCATGTAACCTTTCAGGTCCTCATCCATTTGTTGTCGCTCTCGTAGCTTTTGGTACTCTCCTCGTGACCGTGACTTTTCCCTCTCTTTAGTAAACTCCCTGCAGAGACGAAAAACTCATCTCAGGCCACTCATTCAGTCTGTATTTGGATGGAATAATAATACTAAAAAACCATGTACAATTGTTTTTTAGTTTATCTCATGCTTCCAAACTTGTTGACCAAATTTCAAGTAGGTAATAAGCAGTTAGTATTAAAACTTTTTATTAAAAACTATTAAAAGCTAGAGCTAATACCCGCTCAGCACTCCAAGAACAAGGTTGAGGATGAAGAAGGAGCCCACAAGTATCAGAGTCAGGAAGTAGATCCAGGGCCAGTCATTCCCCATAGCATCATTAATCTGAAAGATCAAATCATCACTATATTAGAGTTTGACAAACATGTAATCTGGATTTGTTCCAAAAATCCTGTTCTGAACAAACGTTCAGTCTGTACATTATTAGTGGGCATTTTTCTCTTTCTGCAGTTTACATATTTACATGCAGTAGTTGGCGAAAAGTGTCTTTATGAATGAGTCATTAAAACAAATTAGTTCAAACACACTGAATGCAACACTACTTCTGTGCATTTCTGTGCGAAAATTACGGGGTCTTTTATGTTACGGCTGATTTTAAAGATGTTTTAGAACAAAATCTTTTAAAAGATTAGTTTACTTCCAAAATAAAAATTTCCTGATAATTTACTCACCCCAATGTCACCCAAGATGTCTTTCTTTCTTCAGTCGCAAAGAAATTAAGTTTTTTGAGGAAAACATTCCAGGATTTTTCTTCATATAGTGGACTTCAATGGTTCTCAATGGTTTGGGCATTTGTGGTTAAAAAGTATATACATTTTTATTTTTCGTAGAAAATGACTTATCGTTTTACTAGATAAGACCCTTATTCCTTGGCTGGGATTGTGTAGAGCCCTTTGAAGCTGCACTGAAACTGCAGTTTGGAAGTTCAAAACACTGGGAACCATGGAAGTTCACTATATGGTGAAACATCCTGGAATGTTTTCCTCAGAAAACGTAATTTCTTTGTCTTGGATGACATGGGAGTGAGTAAATTATCAGGAAATTGTAGGAAACTGAACTAATCCTTTAAGTCCACTATATGGAGAAAAATCCTGGAATGTTTTCCTCAAAAAACTTTATTTCTTTGCGACTGAAGAAAGTATATATTTTATATACTGACTGTTACATTTATAGTAGCCTATCAGTAATTTTTTAACTTTAGCATAGAGAAATTTAAATATTGGCTGATAATAGAAATTAATGTTTGCCTTCTGGCCTCTCCACAAGATAGTGCAGAGAAGAATTATCACACCCATAAGTAATTACCCAGTAGAGCACATCAGTCCAGCTCTCCATTGTGATACACTGAAAGACTGTGAGCATGGCAAAGCCAAAGTTGTCAAAATGGGTGATGCCAAAGTTGGGACCGGGCCAACCTGCCCGACATTCAGTGCCATTAATGGTGCAGCGACGCCCATGTCCAGCCTGAGCACATGGTGACGGCTTCTCATTCTCCCTGATGGCAATGATATCTGAAACAAAGGTTGAAAACTTTGATCTTTTACTGTTATACAATACTGCCATAGATTTGTCAATCCATTATCATTAAAATAAGGTATTTTCTTTTACATATCTTAAGATTTTCAGTTACGAGATTCACTTTGTATAAAGATCTCAGTCTCCATAATAAAAAGACTTACTAGTGCCCTGGTAGTAACATGTCTTGTGCATTTTACATTTGAACAGCTCCAAACCCATAATGGCATAAATGGTGACCATGAAGAAGACCAGCAATGCAATGTGGAAGAGGGGCAACATGGACTTCAGTATAGAGCTCATTACCACCTGGAGGCCTGGATGACAACAAATACACGTTTAACACACCACTTTTTTCAACATTCGGCAAAATCATGATTATGTTATAATCTTACAAGAAGTTAACAAAGAGTGTACATAACACATTTGTTTAAGCACATATTTAAACAGTTTTCCCTCAGCACTGGCTCATTTTGTTAAAACTTTTTTATATGAGTACACTTATAGTAGGCTAATTATAATATGTGACCCTAAACCACAAAACCAGTCATAAGCTGCACAAGTATATTTGTAGCAACAGCCAAAAACACATTGTATGGGTCAGAATTTTTTTTATGCCAAAAATCATTAGGATATTAAGTAAATGAAGCCCCACGAAGATATTTTGTAAATTTCCTACTGTAAATATATCAAAACGTAATTTTTGATTGGTAATATGCATTGCTAAGAACTTCATTTGGACAACTTTAAAGGTGATTTTCTCAATATTTAGATTTTTTTACACCCTCAGATTACAGATTTTCAAATAGTTGTCCTATCCTAACAAACCATACATCACTGGAAAGTTAATTTATTTAGCCTTCATATGATGTATAAATCTAAATTTCAAAAAATTGACCCTTATGACTGGTTTTGTGGTCCAGGGTCACATATTATCTTCTCAGTATATTTAGGATTTAAAGTCATATGTTGCCCTACTTGTGGTGCTTAAAAGTCTTACTGGGAACTCCCGATACGAGTCGCAGCGGTCGCAAGACACGAAATGCTCTAAGAGCCTTCATGTCAAACCCTCCTCCCTTCTCTTTGGGAACGCCTGCTATTGTGTTGATGGTGTCCACAATAAGTGTGAAGAGTCTGCAGAAGCAATTTAAAAGGGCTATTATTTAAGAAATGCAAAACAATTAATTCAGGACAGTTTTGGGGATCATTTCAGGGAACAACTGTGTTTCGTTTATGACTTTTGGACATTTTAAAATGTCATCTTACCCCATGAACACAATGACGAAGTCTAATATGTTCCAACAATTTCGTAAATAGGCTCCTTCATGGAATAGAAGCCCATACGCTACTATCTTTAGGAAGCACTCCAGAGTGAAAATGACTAGGAAAATGTACTCCAGACTCTCCTGCAAGGAAACAAAAAATGTAATAAGAGGGGTTAATGTGGTGTAAAACATGATACAGTCACAAGTTTTGCAGTTTCTACATCCTAAAATTACTTCGTTTCTTAGAGGGGGTTTTAGCAGCTTTAACACATTGTCAGCTGCATCACATGGATCATTTGTTCTGAAAAACGTGCAAAGCGCCACTGAAACATGAACATTTTGTCAAACGAAACAATGTGCAACAAGGATCTAATCAGTATGTTTATACAGCTCACAGCCTCACATTCTACACCAACAGGCCATATCAACCTAATTCTGACCATGTCTACTGAGATCCACTCTCAGCTCCTGTTTCATGACTTAGTATCCGAGGAATGGACAGCCCACCGGCGTAAGTCACTGTAACCCCAGGGGAGTAAATAAGTGAGCGGGGCTCAGATTTGTGCCATCTGAAATGTAATAACACTCTATGTTCTGAGAAAGGAGAATAGGACTGCACACGCTAGTGGAAAGAGTGTGTGACCTACATACCGTCAAAGCTTGAGTCATGAAATAAGCTTATGTAAAGAGGATTTATTATTATATTTAAGCGTTTCTATAGCTGAAACAAAAAAAAGGTTACACAGCAATGCGGTAAATGATCTCATCATTGTGCAGTTGTGCAGCTGACCCTCAGCATAGGACAGAACTGTCATGTCAATAGAATCTATATTAATTTCTCATTTGATGCGTCATGAAAATCCCCTTCTGAGATTTGGGTGTATTTATAAGCACCACACTTGTACCTTCAGACATGCACATCTCAAATCAAGACTAAATATAAAACCCATGACACAAAACAGCACCTGCTAGCAAGGTATATTTTTAGTTTGTAAAACATCTAGGCATATAAATCCATAATTCTATTTAAGTTAAACTAATAAGAGCTTATGTATATGAATCACAAATTTGTCCTGTGCAACCGCCAACTGGGCGAAAACGTTAGCGCACACGTATCAGTTTCAAAACAAATACATCCCCCTCATAACCCAAGGGCCAAAAACTTGAGTAGGAAAAAATTTGAACAACACTTAATCTTGGACATCTTGAAGTATTTCAGATTTTCTGGTAACACACCATGAGGTACATCGAAGACATAACTATCCCCTTAATCGAGTTCAGCCTTGCAATAAAGTGTTTTCATGACGCATTATCAATCGGCCATATTGACGGCACGGAATGTAAACAATGGCACTAAATAAAAAAAACTAGCATATTTTGCTTATTATTGCTGCTGAAAATGGTCAGTTATTGTCATGTTTTGGGCTGTACTAATCAGTCGGGGCCAGGAAAAACATTTGGAGTACTACTGACTGGCAAAAGTTATAACATTAAGGAGAAGAGTGCAAAAAAACTGAGGAACGTTTGTGGGCGTTTTGGTTGGCCAAACTGAACCAGGATTTCCAGGGCAAGAATCTTAACAACATTAGTGTTTGTTCTTATCATTTCCAGCCAG
This sequence comes from Labeo calbasu, assembly GCA_019740295.1. NCBI lineage: Eukaryota > Metazoa > Chordata > Actinopteri > Cypriniformes > Cyprinidae > Labeo > Labeo calbasu. The sequence goes on from JAHKKF010508938.1 coordinate 12,841, forward strand.
GTAGGTGAAATATTAGGCTAATATCTTAACTGCTCGCATGCATCTTTACCACCTATTAACTTTAGTTTGTCAAAATATTGTGCCCTTTCCTGCTTACTACGTCCTTCTCTATATGATTTAGCAGCTTCCACACACCATAAATTAGCAGAACAACATATTCAGTAGTACATTAGCCGTGCAATCCATGCCGTTGTTTACATCTGAGTAACGCCAATATGGCTGCGCATCTGGGTAACTGACCAAATCGTGACGTAAGTGCAAACCCTCTATTACAGTATAATGCTTTTTTTTAGCTACCTGCAGTAGCATTTGTTTTATTAAAATAAATTGATGCAAATTATCTGTAATCAGATTATTAGTTTAACATGGATGATAAGTGTAGTTTAAGAACATCTCACCAATGTTAAGTTGGTGTTGTTGGTGTCCTCTTCAGGCATGGGCAGAAACACAGCCAAAGCTACACAGTTAGCGAAGATAGTTAGCAGGATAATGATTTCAAAAGGTCTGATGGCGTCTGCTTAGGAAAACAATGGGTAGACATGACAAAAACAGCCACTGGAAAATGGAGGTAATGTTTTTTCTAATTCAAGTTGGTGATATGAGTAGGGATTGAATAAATCAGATTTTAACAAAAAATAACATTCACCCAGTGCCAAATACAAGTAAAAGTGGCTTTGGTGATTAAATAAAAGAGAAAGATGTTGAGTAGTCATTTGGTCAATAACTAAATTAGAATCACTGACACACAACCATCTACTAAAGTCGGTTTTACCTCAGGGTAAACATTTACTACGACAGAATATCTAATAAATACATGACCGGTATTATAATCATCAATTATTGCTGTTTCGGTTTAAAGTACATGACACGCAGTTTCCAATAAATTTGTGAATTTCTACCACTAGAGGGTGTAATCAGAATTTCCCTGCCAGCTCAGCATCATGTCCGCTAGTGATCTCACACAACAGCTGTACACAACCAGAATATCGTTAAACTGTATAAATACACCTAATGCAAAAAAGAGCTCCAAAATTACATCTCCTATTCACCTCAGCACGACAGCCAGAACACTTTTACATGAAAATCTCAAATTCAGATTTATATTTATGTGCGTCTTAAAGAATTAATCAGGAAGTTTCACTTCGTAAAGTAAATGTTTACTGTATGTCAGTTTTTTCTCCAAGGGTGGTCTCAAAGAGGAAGCTGCTTACAACACTTTACGAACTGCAGCACAGTTGATTTTTGTTCTTGTTGTGAAGTTGGGAACTTGGGAACAGCATTCTTACAAATAGCTTTATGTGTATTTAATCATATTACACATGCACCCTTACGAAAATTAAGCATGGTTTTACTACAAATAAAACCAAAAACATGGTTACTATAGTTAAACCATGGTAACCACAAATTAACCAAGGTCTTGTTACACTAACCATAGTTTAACCATGGTATTTGTAGTAAAACTATGGTTATACAAATGGTAAGTGCAAAATTGCCTATATAATAGCTAAAAACCCTATGAAGCCAAAACAACAAAACCTGTAAATTGGGTCAATTAACGCTAGTTTAAAGTCTTATTAAAAGTGTATTTGCTGACTGGCTGTAAATAGGCAGGGGTCCATCCTTATTATCTTCCATGTAAAGACCTGACCCAACTGCTTTCAATTGACTGTGGTGAGGCTGACAAATAACAAAAGCTTAACACCTTCAGTTCACAGCTGAGACACAGACTTCAGCACCTTAAGAGACACTAAACCTGGGGATTACGAAAAACAACTGTGTCTGTTTTGATTTTCTCCACCTCACAGATCAAGATATCTATCATGGAGCAAATATCTCAATGTAAGTAAGACGCTGAGTAAGACAGATCGGAGTTATGGCTGCATGCTTTTTCTGGCATGCATGCTAAACCAGCTCTCTGAGGGATGGATGCCTTTCTAAAACATGCCCGTCTCAATTATGATTCAAAGCTAAATTATAGAAACGAAAATGAATGCAAGTTTGAAGGATACTTCCATTCCACAATGTTGATGCAGGTCTTCCTGAAAGGGTTTTTGAGCGTGAAGAAGAACAAGGAGCGTGGCGGTCGAGGGTTTCCTCCGGTGGCCTGCAGTTTCTTGAGTTTCTCCCTTTGTTTTCTCTTTAGTTCTTCTTCATTCATGATGAACGAGGCTAAAGCTGCCACCCCAGCACCGCCACCGGCACCACCACCTCCTGACTCCATTTTGACTGTGAAAGCTCAATTCCCACAAAAAAGAACCAAAACCTGAAATGAAATTCCTAGTTTAGCAAATCCTTGGTCTTTTTAAGTCCAGGTCAGAGCTTTTGTATGGTCCTAAGCTTCATCCACCATCTCGCCCTCGCTGAGAAGGCACAGTGTACCTTCTTGGCCCTGGCCCCTGCTGCAAACCTACACCAGACAAGGAGGCATTGGAGGGGCAGGGAGCATTTAGGCACAGCTGGCCCCTTCTGAGGGATATATATAGACGGGTAGTCAGTGTCCATTCTTGGGGGTGCGGAGGCAGGTGGAGGAGGGGATGGGCGGCCTTGGGGTGCAGCAGATGAAGAAAGAGAATGACTAAAGCTCTGTAAGAGGAATTCAGATGCTTATACAACACCGCAGATGACATAAGACATTACAAGGTAGATAATATTAAGAATAAGATACATAAGTGGTTTTGAAATACGCCAGACTTTTTCCTAGGTGATTTGCTCTGCAAAACAGCATAAGGCAATGTTTACAGGTTCCGGTTTAGGTGGTTTCTAAATAAATATATAACTTCACTGTTGTATTTTAAATACAAACTTTTGGTAGCATTAATAGGAAGCAAAATTTACAGTGAATTTTCCCAAGAAAAAAGCTGTACAAAGAAAGTTGACAACATTCTTTATACATTTAATATTTCAGTGCATTTTCACATAAGCAAGAATATTTCAGCTGTAAAACAGCTGCAAGTTGTTTGGATACATACTGGAAAGATGATTATAGCAGCAAATACGATAGTCAAGCAAATTCCTTCACATTTTGAGGTGCAAAATTATTATTTTTGGATGTCTGTAAATCAGATAATCCAACAAAAGTGTCAATCATATTAGAGAAAGCTTATGATATACTATTCAACAGTGTTTATCACTTAAAGCCCCTTATTTCCTTTACTATTGTGAATATATACAATTTTTAATTATTTATTATAATGTGACAACATTTAGGATATATGCTTGTGACATGTGCCATCCTAAATGGTATTACAAATTGTAAATAAATAAATAAATAAATAAACAAATAAATAAATAAATAAATAAAACTCATTCAGTACATTTTTTTTGGTAAGTCAAAGTGAAGCTACAACAGTGCAATGACATTCTACACATTCATAAGCGCATCTACGGTTAAGGTAAAAGTTTTCATACACCTTGCAGAAACTGCAAAATGTTAATTATTTTTTATTTATAATTTATAAAAAGTGTTCATGAGTCCCTTGTTTGTCCTGAACAGTTACACTGCCTGCTGTTCTTCAGAAAAACCCTTCAGGTCCCACAAATTATTAGTTTTTTTTCTGCATTTTTGTGTATCCTAACTCTTTCCAACAATCACTGTATGATTTTGAAATTCATCTTTTCACACTGAGGACAACTGAGGGACTCATATGCAACTATTACAGAAGGTTCAAACACTCACTGATGCTCTAGAAAGTAAAATGGGGGTGAAAACTTTTGAACCTAATGAAGAGGTTTCTTTCCATTTTTTTTCCCATTTAGTAGTGCCCTTCAGATGCTACAGAAGATACTTACATGTTTCCTAGGAGGACAAAATAATTTAAATTTACCCTGACCTTCAAATTCAAAATGTTTTCACCCCTTTGCTCTTAATGCATCGTGTTTCCTTCTGGAGCATCAGTGAGCGTTTGAACCTTTTGTAATAGTTGCATATGAGTCACTCAGTGTAAAAAAAAAAAGATGGATCTCAAAATCATCCAGTCATTGTTGGAAAGGGTTCAAATGCACAAAAATGCTGAAAAACCAAAGAATTTGTGAGACCTGAAAGGTTTTTCTGAAGAACAGCGGGCAGTTCAGGACAAACAAAGGGACACAGCATTAAGAATCAAGCGTATGTAAACTTGAACAGTAATTTTTATAAATTCAACTATTATTTTCTCTTGAGGACTATATGTAAATGTCTTTTATGTAAAATATCTTATTTATGTCAGTACTAAATAAAAAAGATCATGCATTTTGTATGATCCCTCTTACTTTGGTAAAAAAAAAAAAATAAATAAAATAACATTTTGCAGATTCTGCAAGGTGTATGTTAACTTTTAACCTCAACTGTATATTATATACAGGTCCACATCATTACTCCCAGATTCCACGGCTCATTTAATCTCATCCTTCACAATGCTATTTCTAGCAAATTAGTGACAGCACCGATATATTCAAGTTATTTGGTGAGATAAAGGTGACTGTGGGAGTAAGACCAACTGGAGCTGGCTGATTCTCTTCATTTATATCTATACTAAAAGCAAGCAACTAAACAAGTTGCTTTATGTTTTCACAGCTTAGTTTGAAAGCTGGCATCAACCAAGTCAGTCTTGGTAAGGTTATAATACTAATGATAATGCAGGCCCACTGATAAACATATTGCCATAAAAGCTGAAACTATAAGACCATCATGCAAGTTATCTCCGTCAGTGGTGCCCGTTGGCCTTTTACACAGATGGAGTCCATCTGAGGGCTTAGCTGAGCAGCTTGTGGCGGTCAAACACAGTCTTGCGCTGCTCCTGGACCTGTTTCTTCCAGCGCTGCTGAGCTCCCTCGACCCTCTCCAGCACAGTGTTCCCACGAGCTTGTGAACCATCCACACGTGGCCTCACATCCTGTAGAGGGAGACAAAGGACACAGTTGATACCTAAACCTAACAAAATGGTCAAGAAAAATTATTTTTAAACTTAAGCACAGCATCTATAAAAAAGTTTCCAGTAAGTCTAAGTCTTGTCACAAGTCTATGGAAAAATGTATACTCTTTCAATAACATAAGACTTGAGCAGCAATATGATTTCTGAAGGACCATGTGACATTGAAGACTGAAGTGATGGCTGCTAAAAATATTAATTATTCCAAACTTTTTAATGCCTCTCTCTCTAGATAATATACACTTAAGATTTTTTATGTTTTTAAAGAAGTCTCTTCTACTCACCAAGTCAGCATTTATTTGATCCAAAATACAGCAAAAGCAGTGTTATTGTAGTATATATATATATTTATATTTGAATAACTGCTTTCTATTTGAATACAATTAAAAAAAAAAAAAAAGTAATTTATTCCTGTGATCAAAGCAAAAATTTTAGCATCATTACTACAGTCTTCATTGTCACATAATCCTTCAGAAATCATTCTAATATGCTGATTTGCCCTTGACATTTATTATTATTATCAATATTTAAA
>JAHKKF010508941.1:0-12150 GCA_019740295.1 Labeo calbasu
AACTTTTTACAAGGTTGAATATTTTTAAGTTTTCTAAGCAAGATATTTTTCTTGGTCCTGTTACCAAAACTTACTAATTTTTTGAAAACTTTATTATATAAAAAGAAAAGAAAAGAAAAGAAAAGAAAAGAAAAATATCTTCCTTTTAAAGAGAACCCAAACCTCAAGTTCATATTTTTTATGTGATTTTTATGTAATGTAATTTATTCGACAATTGTTTAAAGAATGTAATGGAATTATGCATTGAATTTAATTGAATAATAACAATATATTGTTGTATTATTCATATACTATTACATTTTTTTATGAATTAGGTTTTTTTGTGGTATTTTTGTATTTTATGTGTTCTCACCATTTATATTATATATAAAATCTACCCTACCAGTCAACAGTTTTAGAACAGTAAGGATTTTAATGTTTTTTAAGGAAGTCTCTTCTGCTCACCAAGCCTGTTTATTTGATCCAAAGTACAGCAAAAACAGTAACATTGTGAAATATTTGTACTATTTAAAACAACTGTTTTCTATTTGAATATATTTTAAAATGTAATTTATTCCTGTGATGTAAAGCTAAATTTCAGCATATTCTAACAATATTTCTACATTTTACTGTTTTTGCTGTACTTTGCATCAAATAAAAGCAGGCTTGATGAGCAGAAGAGACTAAAAAATATTAAAAATCTTACTGTTCAAAAACTTTTGACTGGTAGTTTATACACATGGCTACTATCTAGGTTATTCTTTTAGTTTTAATTTGTTTTTGTTTTAGTTCAAATTTTATTTATTTCCAGTAATTTTATCATTTTAGCACTTCTTCAGCTTAAATTTATTTCAGTTAGTTGCCAAGGTAAGGTTCCAATTTTTTATTTAAGATTTGTTTTAATATTAATGTATTTTTTAATAGTTTTAGTTACGAACAAAAGTTTTTTTGTATTCATGGCAGCGTATGTGCAATCATTTGATACTATGACCTGACCTCAGTCTTCTTTTCCTATTCATGTAGAGATGAATCTGCAGAACCTTAACTGACTCAAGAATATCAATAATTCACAAGTTCATTAATGAGGGAACTACATATCTGTGTTCATGTCTGTCTAATTAAACGACAGAATAAAAGATCTCAGAAAACCTGATCTGCTGCTGTCATCAGAAAAAACTGTACTCATGCAGTATTAACACAGGGTAAATGATAACGCTCTCAAACAATAGAGATCAATGATTTCAGCAAGAGAGTATGCTGAAATTATGCATCTTATTCAGACTCGACGCAACTAAGGATTCAGTGATAAAATATTTAGACCATGGTGGATTAGGGTTGCCTTTTCTTTTCTTTTCTACATTACAATAAACAATTTTCTAATAATTCTTAAAGGCAATATCAAAGCTAAATATTAAATATTTCAAAGTTAAATATTAGAAATATGTATTTATACTAAAAGTGCCTAATTTACTTACTGAACCCAACTGAAGTGACTCACCCTCGTTCTTTCCTTTAGACTTCAACAATGATGACTTCATCTGTAAATCAGATCTGGAGAAAACCCTAAATAAACTGACGCGTAACGAGTTGACCGAGGATGAGGTGAGGATGGTGTGTGAGAAGGTGATTGATGAAGCTGATCTGGACAATGACGGTCGTCTGTCTCTAGAGGATTTCCAGCACATGATAGTGAGAGCGCCTGACTTCCTCAGGTAACAACTATACACTGGAAATCATGCTTAACATTGATTCTGCTAGATAAAACTAGTTTGGAATGAAATCTGTAAAAGAATGATGCCTTGGATTTCATTGAATAATGATCACGTAATGTGCTCTTTGAAAAAGCGTTATTTTAGTTAACAAAAACCATTAAAAAAACCTTAAACTTATTTTGTTTCACCTAGTTGCCAGGGCAGCATTTCTCATTTCATTTAGTTAAATTTTTTTTTTCTTTACTCAAATTAAAATGATGGTAAAAAAAAAATGGTAAAAAAAAAAAAAAAAATAGTTTGGAATGAAAACTGTAACAAAATAATGCTTTGGATTTAACTGAATAATGTTCACTTAAACTGATGATCTGTTTTAAATAATAAATTAATAAAATTTAATAAAATAAAATATATATATTTTACCTACATTTCTCATTTAATTTAGTTGAAAAAAATGAATATAACCTATATATTAAAAAAAGACAAAAACAAAAATTATTTTAAACTTTAACTAAAATTAAAATGACAACAAAAAATGTACAAAAAAAGCTAATTCAGAATGTTTATAAAAACTAGGAAGTTTTCAATGATATAAATAAACATGACAAAAACAAACAAAAAATATTTTTTATTTAAAATGAAAACAGAAAATGTAAATAGAAAAAAAATTTAAAAAGCTAATTCAAAATATTAATGAAAAATAGGATCTCAATGATACTAAAATAATAGTTTTGAAAGGACCAGTTTTATTTTAGTATTTTTTATATAGTTAAACATTTTATTAATATGTTTTTATTTGAATACGTTCATTTTAATGTTTTGTAATTTTTTATTCATGTATATTACTCTTAAGGTTTAATATATTAAATTTCTGTTTTATTTAAAACTAAAACTGAAATGAATAAAAACTATATCTTTAGAAAATAAAAATGACAAAAACACAAAAATTATTTTCAACTTTAACTGAAATTAAAATGAAAACAGAAAATGTAAATTAAAAAAAACAATTAAAAGTATTTATAAAAACTGGCATCTCAATGATACTAAAATAACACCGTTTTGAAAGGACCAGTTTTATTGTGGTATTATTTATATACAATTATCATTTTGATTAATGTTTTTATTTTAATGTTTTAATTTTTAATTAAAATATTTTTTTAATTCATGTATATTACTCTTAATAATAATATATTACATTTTTTTTTATTTCCACTTTGTAATGTTAGTGCTTCAATTTAAATATATTTCAGTTTGTTACAAAATGTAAGCACATTTTTACCATTTTAAAGAAATATCCTGGTTTAATACCACTTAAAATCTAGTTACATCATCTACTATGACATTAACTTGTCCCCAGTGACAGTCTTTTCAATTAAATGTCACCTCCTCCATCTTATTTTCAGCAGCATTTTTTCACTTTTATGAGAATATTTTAACCATTTAGGATCGCTGTCATTTTTTTAAAATATCAAGTACTTCTAGCCTGTTGATAGGTGGTTTCACCAATTAAATTAAACCAATATCATATATTTTATGTGATAAGGTAACTAGGACAAGGATTTAATATTAAGAAGTATATCCAAGTTACAATTTCAGTTTATAAAAGTTTTTGCTTCTGCCTGAAAAAAAAAAATCTGCTTGAAAGGTTCATGTTTCCTTGTAATTGTTTGAAAAATTTGTTTCAAAGTAAATTAATTCTACACCGACTAATCAACAGTATACAGATGGTTTTCATAGATTTAACATCTTAAACTTGTCTCTTCTAGCACCTTCCACATCCGGATATGAAGATCATCTGGACACTGAACAACAGGAAAATTACTTTCTAAAGATGATGTTAGATCTTTCACTGCAGATTCAGTCAGGTACAGATGTCAGTTTACACTCAAATTGAAAATACAGAAATTAAGAAGGCACCTGTACTAATACAAAAGTCATTTATATCAAATATTATTAAAAAAAACAAAAAAAAAAACACTAATGAAATATAAGGATTTTTAAACATAAACACAAGACAATGTCCTACTTTCAAAATCAACACCTGAAAAGAAAACATCCATCAATATTAAAAACACAAACAGATCCATCTCTTAAAAGAATCTTATTTTAATAAATCAAAAGTACAGATATCTACAAAAACTGTAGATCAGTTTTTCAATGTTTTTAGAAAGTATAGTACAATTTAAGTAGATCTCTTTTTTAGAGTTATTTACAATTGTTTGTTTTGTTTTTTTTTATACCAAAATGTAATTTACGATCTCCCCAGTTACCTCACAATCGACAAATGAAAACATGGTCATATAAAAGAATCTGTAAATGATATGGATGACAGTCGTTTCAAATCAAGAAATACAAGACAAACTAAACAGCAATATCGACAGACGTACGTAACGCTGCTCAATAAACACGACATGACTGCAAAGCCGTTTGTTAAGACAGAAAGCGGTACCTGTTTGCTAATGTTCTTTTCCACTTGTTTTTTTTTGCAAATCCAATAAAAATGTTTTGCCAGCTGACTGCGTTTTATTTTACCAAAGCCAGATTAAGTTGCGTCTGAGGTCCATTAACATGTTTTTAAACAGCAGACTGTCCTCTAAAGCGCAGAACAGACAACTAGGCCAACGCTTCAATGTACAGGACATCGATAGAAAATAATAAACACACACACACACACAGACAAAACATACAGGAGGTCAACAGTATCACCTTCATGATGCATAGATCCAAAATGAAAGATCAAGTATTAGTTATTAAGACAAACGGCAAGTTGGGGACATTATTGGACAGGGAGAGAAGGGAAATGCTATGGGTACAGATGACCTCCGTTACGCCGACATGCGCTTTTAACGCAAATATAAACCCAAAACAGCATCTCCTTGAGGTGGAAAGAGAACAAGGTGCAAACAGGAAGTCATTTCAAGTCAATATTTAAGCTTGGAAAAAGGAAAAGTGGCCATTTTTAGGATGCGCCATATTGCAGCAAGAAGAAAATTCATGCACTTTTACCTCAGGGAAAAACAGTCAAACACTGTGCTTCTTGTTTTTTTAGGTCTTTAAAAACACATCCAGGTCACATTTCACCCCAAAACATGTGTATAGAACATTTTTGTGACATTTTCAACATCTCAAATTCTCATTATGTCAAAAATAAGGTTGTACAGCACTTACTGTCCTGATATGTAAACTATTTGTACTTTATGCATACTTAATTCTTAAAAATAACAAAATGCAAAAACTGGTTTTGGGGTAAAATTTGACCCCTAAAATGGAGATTTTTTTTCACTTAAAGCTAATGGGCGCTGAAGCTCGTGGTAAAGTTTCCTGACCTATTGCTGGTGAACACAAAAGCACCAACTGATGTGTTTTATTTTACAATATGATTACAAAACGTACATTTGAGTATACTGCGATGCAAAGGCAAAACTACACAACTGGTCAAAATAAAGGATCTCATTGCATTTCTTGCGTTAAGTATAAGCATGTGCTTATGACAACACACTATTCAGAACTCAGGAATGGTGGATTACTGTATTCATGGTAGTTAAGCCTAGTCATATGAATCAAATCTGTTTGTTTTTACCTTGTGCAACCCAAAATAATAAGACTGACATGCCGTAGGACTGTAATTCAGGTGCTACACGTACAGTCCGTTCATAATACATAAGAAATATGAACAAATTAACAAAACAACTGATAGAAGACTATTAACTCAAACTGAACCAAGAGCAGCCAATGCATAAAACTAGCTCTGGCTTGTTCCTTGGGGGAATGAAAACGCCTTAATCTCAAAACGAACATGAATTCGGCAGGTCATACTCCATGAAACCATGTAAAAACACCTGACTTTATGATGCAAAACTATCACTTGGCACAAACTACACACAACACAAAGGATACTGATAAAGTGCATGGACTTCTGTATACGGGAGGTGCTTTCTCAAGTATAGCTCTGCTTTTCAGGTTACACAGTCACCCTTTTTCATTGCTTTTGGTTACGCATAATTGTTAATACTACAAACGCAGGATTTCTGCATCCTATCGAGGGCTACGTGTCAGTTTCATTCGATTACACACATTCATGTTGGGATGTTTTCAGGTCATAATAAAACCTGAGTTTTGGATTTATTTGAAGGAATGTTAAAACGAAAGCTAGCACTACTGCATAAAAGACTGCACTATTTGGAAATAGCTTCATGTGCATGTTAAATAAAAAAAAAGGGAGGTTAGTTTTAACGAGGCAGCAAACATGTCTTAAAGAATAAAAAGGAGGATCTTCATTCGTTTAATATGAAACCTTGACTGCACCAAGATTGTGAACGCAACACTTTTGCGTAACAGGTCTGGGGGCGAAAACAGCGAAATGTTTTTTTCTTAAAAAAATGAAAGAAAGGATAAAGCATCTAAGAGATGGGTTATAATATTCCTACTGTGATTGTCGAAGAATGCAAGAGGGGCGAAAAATAAAATGGAATGATAAAGAAAGTCCCACGTAGCTCTCAAACTGGCTCATTATCAGATCACGCTCTGCGGCCCGACTTCTAGGTCGTCGTGAAGGAATGGATCAATTTTGGCAGTTGTGCGCTCAAACCGAGCGACTGAAGCAAAGACATGGGATCTTCTTTAGGAACGACTGTGACGATGTTTGCAGCTCTTCACCTTGACTCATAGAACCAATGCTTTCCCACCATGGTTTCGTCGGGGAAGGGTTGTAAGCTAGAGGAATCGGCATCACTAATCTGTCAGTGGAAGAAGATAAGAGGAGCCAGGGACTCCGACGGCCCTAGGGCTGGAAGAAGAGCGCGACAGAGAAGGAGAGATGGGATAAAAGAGGAAGGAGGAAGAGGAGTGCTAAGAGGGAGAGCATAGTCCAGTCGTGTCCAGCCCACGGGCGGCGGACAGTAAGGCCTTGGTCTTCACAGTAGCACACAGCGAAAGAAGCTGCTCTTTTTCTGCTGTTCAGTGGTAATTTTCACTCCGTGGTTGCTGCTCTGAGGATTGTTGCCCTCCTGTGTGAGCAAAGAAAAACAAACCTCATCAGATTCAAGATTCTTACTTTATCATTGCAACTCAAGCTAGCCAGAAACTGTGATAATACTGAGCAAGAGATATTGTGTTTGTTCATTCAAAAGGAAAATTGTGGTAATGCTTTACTTGAAGCCTTTATTTACAATTACACTACCAGTCAGAAATTTTTGAGCAGTAAGATGTTTTATGTTTTTTAAAGACGTGTCTTCTGCTCACCAAGACATTTATTTGATTCAAAGTACAAGTTAAATTTTGAAATATTTTTACTATTTAAATAACCATTTTCTATTTAAATATATTTTCAATTGTAATTTATTCCTGTGATTTCAAAGCTGATTTTTTAGCATCATTACTCCAGTCACATGATCCTTCAGAAATCATTCTAATATTCTGATTTGCAACTCAAAAAAAAAAAAAAAAAATTACTATAATAATGTTAAAAACAGCTGAGTAGAATTTTTTCAGGTCTCTTTGATGAATAGGAAGTTCAGAAGAACAGCATTTATCTGAAATAGAAATCTTTTGTAACATTATAAGTGTCTTTATCATCACTTTTGATCAATTTAAAGCATCCTTACTAAAAATAATTATTAATTTCTATAATTTCTTCACATTGAAGACACGTTGACACTGAAGACTGGAGTAATGATGCTGAAAATACCTTGAAATATACAGGAATAAATTACATTTTAAAATATATTCAAATAGAAAGCAGTTATTTTAAATAGTAAAAATATTTCACAATATTACTGCTTTTACTGTATTTTCAATCAAATAAATGCAGGCTTGGTGAGCAGAAGACAATTCTTTAAAAAACAAAGTCTTACCGTTCAAAAACTTTTGACTGGTAGTGTAATTAAGTATTTCAATGCATTAATTATAACTCAATGCATTCTCATCTAATTAATAATTCAACAGTTATATTATAATACTTATGTATTTCATTGTTACATCTTGAAAAAACAAAACAATGCATATAAAACATATGACAACCAATTTCAGACATATCTTTAAATAACGCAATGCATTTGAGCTTATTACAATTTATGAAAATATATACAATATAAAACAATTTTTAGATTAACAAATGAAACCTTATTGTAAAGTGTTACAAAATTGTCAATCAAAATTCATGTAGAGACAAACCTAAAGCACAGAAAGGGAAAGTCTTACCAATTTCGTGTCCATTTTTGCTTTTATGTCTCTGGCGAGCGTTAAGAACGCCTGTAAGTAGAGCAGAAAACATCATGATGTCTCAATTAGACCTTTAAACGCTCAATCAGCTGCAGATATGATAAGAAAATGAATGAGGACTTCATAAAAAACATTTACACTTACATTCTCAACGTTGATATTAGCCTTTGCACTCGTCTCCATAAACTTGATGCCATACTCTAACGCCAGCTAAACGAATACAAGCAGATTTTAGTATTTAAAACACAAATATGATTTATCTGGATGATTTCAGAGTGTTTAGCAGTTCTAGCCATTTGTGGTAGTGCAAGTAGATTATTAACTAAATGCATTCCTGTGGAAGGTGGCATCAATGCTGTAGAGTCTTCAAATAATATAGTACATGCAAACTGTTTTTTGGGGAGGAAAAAGGTATAATACAAAATGATCTGCTCACCTTCTCGCCCCTGTCTTTAGACACCTGCCTCTTCTCATTAATGTCACATTTGTTCCCCAAAATCATTTTTTCTACATCCGCTGATGCATGCTGGGTTGAAAACAAACAAGAACATGAGCTTGTAATAATTTGCTACTAATTATGCAAACATTATTGGTAAGGATGTGCAATACTACAGGCACTACCAGTCAAAAGTTTTTGAACAGTAAGATTTTTAATGTTTTTTAAAGAATTCTCTTCTGCTCACCAAGCCTGCATTCATTTAATCCAAAATACAGCAAAAGCAGTAATATTGTGAAATATTTTTATTTTTTAAAATAACAGCTTTCTATGGGAATATATTTTAAAATGTACTTTATTCCTGTGATCAAAGCTAAATTTGTAGAATCATTACTCCAGTCTTCAGTGTCACATGACCCTTCAGAAATCAGTATAGTATGCTAATTTGTTGCTCAAGAAACTGTTGTTATTCTTCTTATTATTATCATCATCATCATCATCAATATTTAAAAGAGTTGAGTACTTTTTTTGCAGGATTCTGTGATGAATAGAAAGATTCAATGCTGCAGATTCAATGATAAAGACATTTGTAATGTTACAAAAGATTTCTATTTCAGATAAATGCTGTTCTTCTGAACTTTCTATTCATCAAAAAAACCTGAATAAAATTCTACTCATCTGTTTTCAACAGAATTATAATAATAAATGTTTTTTAACAGCAAGCCAGAATATTAGAATGATTTCTGAAGGACCGTGTGACTGGAGTAATGATACTAAAATCCAGCTTTGTAGGAATAAATTAAATTTAAAATATATTTAAATAGAAAACTAGTGAAAATAGTTCAGAATTTTACTGTTTTGCTGTACTTTGGAACAAATAACTGCAGGCTTGGTGAGCAGAAGAGACTTATTTAAAAAACACAAATAAAATAAAAAACTTTCCGTTCAAAAACTTTTGGCTGGTAGTGCATTTTACATTTTCTAGTATGAATAAATAGTAATTAGGTTACTGGTAGTTTAGACAACAGTAATAAATGTTCCCATAATATGCTTTTGTATTCAAACACATTATTTATTGCACATGTTCTATTAAAATCTTATGCTGGAAGATCCTAGAGTCAAAAAGCAGTGAGAAAAAAATGCCAAAGCTGTCTACAGCTGTCTCAGTACATGCATTTCCATGAGAGTCAAACCCATGCTTCACTGTTTGTGTAATTGTTTATTTTATAACCTGTTATTTCAAAAAAAAAAAAAAAAACAGATAAAATCTGATGATTATGCATATTAAGCAAGCACCGCACACAGCAGAAGCATTAAAATCTGAAGTGTATTGTTAAGGAAGCTAAACAAGGCACTGAGACACTCACCTCCTCTATGTTTCGGATCCAGTTTTTGATGTTGTCAAATGATTTCTCATTGGTAATATCATAAACCAGCATGATACCCTGAGATCAGAGAACAAAAAAAGATTTTTGGAAAAGTAATCATACCCAGCCTAAACAAAGTCAGTAAGTATAATGCAATTACTTTATTTTTGTCTGACAAAAAACAAAAAGACCATTACACAACATGATGGTTAACCACCGAAACAAACCTGAAGCTTAATGAAAAAAACACAGTAGTGGACTGCATACTTCAGCATCATCTTACCATTGCACCTCTGTAATATGCTGTCGTGATCGTTCGGAATCGCTCTTGCCCTGCCGTGTCCCTGTAAACATCAAACAATACAAGTGTTGTAACTGCGGTCCGGCTGAAATGTGGTTAAAGTGGAAGATGACCTCCTCCTTACTAGAACAATGACAAAAGTCAACCACGAACACGTGCTGCTAAATAAAGAAGAAATTAAACTCTTTGTGGTTTCGCTAGTCAAACAGCAGCTCCTTCAGAAAATTCTCAAGAAAACAAAGTCACCCATGCCATTCCAGCAATCTGCTAATGCTCAACTAGTGCTGAGAGTGACACTAGAAGGAAAAGACGAGTAGAAACTCACCATATCTGTAACTTTATCTTCTTGCCATCTAGTTCTATTGTCCTGATCTTGAAATCGATACCTGGAAGCAAAAATACGTAAGAGCACAACTGTCATAGGCTGAAGGACAAACGCAATACAGTGTTTCTTTCTAATATATCCACTTCTACCAACATCACTGCATTTTTCTATACAAATAAATGTCCAGAGGATGCATATGAGCATGTTATATGAACATGTGATGGCAAAGCCAAGCATCAAATCACCTAGACATTTCTTATCACCCTTTCATATTACAAAGTAATAAAAACATAATCACGCCCAGTAAACACATTACTTAAAAATTATACATTATTGACTGATCGTAAAGTTATACCTGAGTTTTTAATTGTAAAAAAGTTCCATTTATATCAATACACTCAAAAAGTACCATGGTATTACCATGTTTTAGACATATTACCATAGCATTATCACATTTATGAACATGTAGATGTCAATACGACTGTTTAAGAAGTTACATTCTATTAAGTAACTTGGATTACCACGGTTAAAGTCTATAGTAATCATTTAGCACCATGGTATCTATATATCAAAGTACAGTGATATTACCATTTGATATTAGCATAACTGTACCATGGTACTACCACAGTAAAAGTTATTTGTAAAGCCATTTAACTAAAAGTAGACATGCATATTATCATATCAGTAAACTATTGAGTTCTGAACATTTTATTAGTGTGTGAAACAGGAAAACAGATTTCAAAGCATAGGTTTTAAACATTTAAAGTGGATATTCATCTGATGATTCGAGTCATTTGATATTTAATTTTACAAAATCAGAAAACAAAAGTAAATCTATTAACTTAGTATCTGAGTCATTTTGTCAGAACAGCTAACGTTAGACGCTAACCAGTATAAACGTTAACCAAATAGACACCTTATCACTGCACAAAATAATCGTTAAACGACAAAACAATAGCTAAGCTGTCAAAGTTATGAAAGGAAACAAACCACATAAAGTCAAGAAGAGTTAACAGTTACTAGTCCATTAGCTTTAGCCGTTAGCACAGCCTGACGTTTATAAACAATCCGAGCTCAAAACCTTTAAAACAGAGACATGAATACCTATCGTCGAAATAAACGTCGAGTTAAAGGCATCCTCCGAGAATCTGAACAGCACACAGGTCTTCCCGACGCCGGAATCGCCGATTAACAGCAGTTTAAACAAATAATCGTAGGTCTTCGCCATACTGAATGTATTGCGGAAATCCCGCCCGGTACTTTAGCAGACAGCGCAGAATCCGCAAAGCGGCGAGGAACTGACCAATCATACTATGGCGAAGGCTGCGTATATAAATATTAATGAGGTCAAACGGACGTACTTCATAACCTTCCTGCAACGTGCAGACACGTACCGTCATTAATATTCATAAGCTATGCCTTCGTCATAGTAGGATTCGCTCATTCGCCAGCTGTCGTAGGGGCCACGTCGAACGTCAGAGTACATGATTAATATTCATGAGCTAAGCCTTCGCCGTAGTGTGATTCGGAAAACGTGCTTCCTGAAATAATACAAGACCTCATACTATCACAGCAATTACTTACGCGTGTGCCTCAAGGTCATTACTAATTAGTGTGTGTGTGGCCGGTCAAATTCCTTCGTAAGACTTGGTTTCAGACCTGTGGTTTATTTTTCTGACAATCAAGCTTTATTTCCACATAATATTAATGTAAAAAAATATACTCACATATATATATATATATATATATATATATATATAGTATATAATTCGTTTTTGTATTTTTTATTTATTTATTATTATTATTTTATTTAT
>JAHKKF010508957.1:0-18549 GCA_019740295.1 Labeo calbasu
GGATGGAAAAACAGATGGACAGACAGACGGACGGATGGAGAAACAGATGGATAGACGGATGGACGGACGGATGGATGGACGGATGGAGAGACAGACAGATGGACGGACGGATGGAGAAACAGATGGACAGACGGACGGATGGAGAGACAGATGGACGGACAGACAGACGGATGGAGAGACAGATGGACAGACGGTTGGAGAGACGGAGAGACAGACGGACAGACGGATGGAGAGACAGATGGACAGACAGATGGATGGACGGATGGAAAAACAGATGGACAGACGGACGGATGGAGAGACAGATGGACAAACGGATGGATGGATGGATGGATGGATGGATGGAGAGACGGATGGATGGATGGAGAGACAGACGGATGGACGGACGGATGGAGAGACAGATGGACGGACGGATGGAGAGACAGACGGATGGAGAGACAGATGGACAGAGAGACAGACGGACAGAAGGATGGATGGAGAGACAGATGGACAGACAGATGGACGGACGGACAAACGGAGAGACAGATGGACGGATGGAAAGACAGATGGATAGACAGACAGACAGATGGACGGACGGATGGAGAAACAGATGGATAGACGGATGGACGGACGGATGGATGGAGAGACAGATGGACAGACAAACAGATGGATGGATGGAGAGACAGACAGATGGATGGACGGACGGATGGAGAGACAGATGGACAGACAGACGGATGGACGGATGGATGGAGAGACAGATGGACGGATGGAGAGACAGACAGATGGACGGACGGATGGAGAAACAGATGGACAGACGGACGGATGGAGAGACAGATGGACAGACAGATGGACAGACAGACGGATGGACGGATGGAGAGACAGATGGACAGACGGATGGAGAGACAGACGGACAGACGGATGGAGAGACAGATGGACAGACAGATGGATGGACGGATGAAAAAACAGATGGACAGACAGACGGACAGATGGAGAGACAGATGGACAGACGGATGGATGGATGGATGGATGGATGGATGGATGGATGGAGAGACAGACGGATGGACGGACGGATGGAGAGACAGATGGACGGACGGACGGATGGAGAGACAGACGGATGGAGAGACAGATGGACAGAGAGACAGACGGATGGAGAGACAGATGGACGGACGGACGGATGGAGAGACAGACGGATGGAGAGACAGATGGACAGAGAGACAGACGGACAGAAGGATGGATGGAGAGACAGATGGACAGACAGACAGATGGACGGACGGACAAACGGAGAGACAGATGGACGGATGGAAAGACAGATGGACAGACAGACAGGACAAATGGAGAGACAGATGGACGGACAGACGGACGGACGGACGGATAGAGAGACAGATGGACAGATGGAGAGACAGATGGACGGGTCTCCTCTCACCGCAGAACTCTCAGGATCTGCTCCAGATGTTTGAGGTCTGAGCAGCTCTGGATGAAGCTGTAGTCCAGATGCTCCACAGGAACCGACCCGCAGCTTGAACCCGGAGCCACCAGAGCAGACGCAGCTTCAGCAGCACTCATGACTCCTGAGTCTAACAGAGAACCTAATGCATTTTCACAATTTAAAAACAAACTCTGTTGACTTTATTCTTTATTTACTATGTTTTACATAGCTTTTACAGTTAAACAATTTACTTTTTTTCTTTATTTTAGTTTATATTTCTTATTTCTTTTTATATTGTTTCAATACTTCATATTATTTTCAAATATTCTGCAAAAAATAATTTACCATGTTTTATACTGTTTGAAACAGTTTTTACAAACTTTATGCATTTTTACAAACAAACAAACAAATAAATGTATAAACAAATAAATACATGTAAAAAATATATATCTTATTTTACTTTTATGCCGTTTTTTTACAAATGAGGACGTCCCAAAAGGAGGCTTTGTCAGGTCTAACCAGAGACTGTGAAAAATGGGTACAAATTTGTCCCTAAGAAGACATAAACACTTTTACCTGTCGAAATCAATGGATACTGCTGACTGTTGGTGCTAATTGTGTATATTTGATAAATATAAATGACTGTATTCTAAAACAAAACTAAACCATCGACTACAGAAAACATGATTTATTTTATGAATCATTTCTACCCTCAGGCGAGTCACTACTAACATTATTCACACACAGATAAACATCTCGATCGACTGTCTCTCTTAAACTCACCAAATATCCTCAACAGAGAAGAGTAATCGAGTGTTTCTTCTGTTAGATTATTACAGGACGAAGCGTCTGTCGCGTCAAACACGCACTGCCTGCGCGCGCCACGCGTCCCCGGTTCCCATGGCAACACAAGCACACGCCTACTGGATTGTTTTTTTTTTTAACTAGCGAGTGGGCGGGGCTTAGCGGTGCTCTCTGAGCGGTCCGGTGCTGTAGGTTTAACATGAATTCTACACTGTTTATTGTAAAGCGTCGCTCCGTGTAGTTTAAAGTTTATCGCTGTCATTATTCAGCTGTCAATCATTGTTCACGCAGAGCCCAGTGCGTCACGTGATACCCGTTACATTTGTCAGCGCTGCTCATACAAACCAATCACTTCAAACACTCCGATCAATCGTTTCACTCAACAGTTTGTCTGTGTAATTCACCCAGAGTTTCGTGAAATATATAGTATTATATGTGGCCTGGAGCACAAAACGAGTCTGAAGTAGCACGGATACATCGTGTGGGTCAAAATGATCGATTTTTCTTTTATGTCAAAAATCATTAGGATATTAAGTAAAGATCATGTTCCATGAAGATATTTTGTAAGTTTACTACCGTAAATATATCAAAATCTAATTTCTGATCAGTAATGTGCATTGCTAATAACTTTTTTTTTGCACCCTCAGATTCCAGATTTTCAAGTAGTTGCATCTCAGCCAAATATTGCTTTAAGCTTATATATTTAACTCTCGGATAATGTATAAACCTCAGTTTAAAAGACTGACCCTTATGACTGGCTTTGTGGTCCACGGTCACATATAATAAACTCTTGTGTGATAATGGAAAATGTGTTAATTTTTGTGATATTTGTGCTTTAATTATGCCATTTTCAATTACTAACGATACGATTCTGAAGATCGTATTTGCTACAAAAATAGTTTCATGCTAATTATAATTAAACTAATCTACATGTTCAAGATTATATCAGCAAAAATATTTTGTTTTGTCAGGGAGAACACAGAAGATTACCTGTAGTATTTAAATGAAAGACAAGCATGTATTTTAACAAGCATGTATTTTATTTGGCCACATAGTCAGTCAACCTTCTTGTTTTAATATTTATGGACGTTTCTTTATTCAAAATGTGAATGAGTGAAATTATAGAGTAAAATTGTTTTTTTTTCACTGGAAAAATCAAACCAGTTCTGTTTTCATGCTTCATGCATTAATTTCCGAAATCCATAATATTTGAAATATTTGCAAAAACAAATTTCAAACCATTTTCAAACAGTATGTTTTTTCATTGTGCATTCCACTTAATCTCAATCAAAGTTGGGTTGGGTTAGTTGGGTTATTTTGATATAATAAAACAATAAAAACATCACAACATCATAAAAAACATGAAAACAACGAAAAATAAACTCTTAATATCTTAATTGTTTTAATATATGTTCCTTTTGTGTTGAATATTTTGTATGTTTAATTGTTGAAAAAATGATTCCGTGTCTCTTTAAACCCTCGTCCAATCAGCGAAATGGGCTCGAAATTTGAAAGGTGGAGCCTCATGGACCCGCTGCTCACCATCACTCTCTCTCTCTCTGAGCGGCAGCAGCATGAAACTCTGATCAAACACGCGTGAGTAACAAATGCTTTATTTAACGTGGTTTAATGGTTTAGGTTTATCAGTTTAAAAAGTATTTCTCGTGTAACATGTGAAACAGCTCTTCGTGTTGTGTGTGTGTGTGATGAACAGCAGCTGATTGCATGTGTGTGTCACTTGTTTCCGTCTTCGTTTGGCGTCTTTCTGTCAGCTGTGAACCGTAAAACGTGTGTTCCTTCCGGCCAATGTAAAAAAAATGATTACAAATAGTAAATGATGTTTATCTGAAAATGTAACGATGCAAACATGTTTCCTGTGACGGGTAGGTTTAGGGTTAGGGGATAGAAAATATCGTTTTGTCAGTATAAACCTATAGAAGTCTATGGAAAGTCCCCACAATTCACAAAAACAAACGTGTGTGTGTTTGTCTGACTGATTGACTGTGTGTTTGGTTGTGCGCGCGCGCGTGTGTGTTTGGTCTGCGCGAGCACGCGCTCTGTTGTGCACGCGCATTTAAATCGGCGCAAAGTTTGAATCTACAGGAGGGAAAACCGCTCAGCGCGTCACTATAGCAACCATAACCGACTCTTATTTCCATTACCGAATGTAAAGCTAATTAACGCAGTTTCCTAATTACACACGGTCTGAACGGTAGAAGACACCAAAACCACAACACTGAATTTCTCCAGGCCTTCTTTGATATTTCTGAGAGAAAATCAGAGACTTTCCACACTGGTATCTTTAGTTTACTGTTAATTATTCTTGTATTGTAATCATTAGGAGCTCAAACTGTATTCTCCTATTAACTGATTAACTGAACCAGATTCAACTAAACTAACTTAATATTATGTTACAGCTATATACTGACATTTTTGACCCTGACATATTGAATTAAATTGAATTGAATTTATACGCTACATCAGATATATCTACTGATGTATGGTTTGTTAGGACTATATTTTGAGTTCCAGGGTCACATATGGGCGTTACTTTGATCCACATCTCTGACTAATAACTATGGAAGTTTATTTCCAACAAAATATCTAAACTTACAATAAATATAAATTTAAGCTTTACATTTGGAATTTAAGTCATCACCTTTGTTTATCTAGTGCTTTATACAGTACAGATGTGAATTCAGAAAATGGAAATGTGTAATTTTGAGAAGAGCTTTACCTGTAAGATATAAACTGCAGAAAAAAGGTCAAACGTGTATTTGTATATATTTAAGAACAATAAGTTGTTTATATATTAATTTATATATAACACCAATTATATAAATGTATACATGTAAATAATTTAAAGATATATATACTATGTGCATGTATACATAATACATATACACCATACACACACATTCTGTAAACAAACCTTTTTGGATGTGATTAATGACGATTAATCATTTAACAGCATTACTTTCTTTTTTTTTTTTCTTTTTTTTTCATTGCAAATGTCAGTTTATGTCACAATTGCAAGTTAAGATCTTGCAATTCAGCAAAAACAAGCTTGACGTTCTTTTACTCCTTGCAATTCTGAAAAATCTGCAAATCCTTTTTCTGTAGATGGCAGAATACTTACTAATTATAACTGTGAAACAAGCATTTTCTGTAAAGCTGCTTTGAAACAATGTTTTGTGGAAAGAGACTGTTAATGATGTTAATCAAACTAGATGAATGAATGAATGAATTGATGAGCCCGTGGAGCATGCACAGATAAACCTTTCATGTATTGTGTTTTTGTTGTTGGCAGCACTCTTGAGTCCACTGAGTGTTTGTTAAAGGCCAGCAGAAGATGATGGAGGGCGCACGGGTTCAGAGCGTGAAACATCAGACCTGCGGCTCCTGTCGCAGCAGCGGCCGTACGGACCGGCTCTATACGCCCAGGAAAGACCGCCGTCCAAATGGCACCAAAGAAAGCCGTGAGCTAGGCTCCTCTGTTCCTCTACACAGAAAAGACCACAGCTGGTCCAAGGACTCTATTAACGAGCCAAAGAGGGAAGATGCCATATCGTTAGCCTGGTGCGAGACTCCAAAGTTAATCAAAAAGGATGCGTCTCTCCGCAGGCGTCTGCTCGTGTCCCGCTCCTCGTCCGACGCTACGCCTGGAGAAATCTCCAGAGTTCACCACAAGAGTTTTGACTCTCCAGACGTTAGCCCGACCGGGCCTTTGTCTTACAGCACTTTAAAAGCAGACGACTTTGTTTTCTCCTGTCGAAAGCGCCGTCTTCTGTTCTCCCAGGCCATTACGTCCACACTGGAGACGGGCAGGAGCGGCGTCCACATGAGCCCGACGTTGTTTCAGAACCCGGCCGCCGAACCGGATCTCGACGAAAGCATCATAGCTGGTCTTCCAAGCTCGCCACAAACCGGTGACTTCACGCCGCTGAGCGGAGAGGCCTTCCGGTCTCCCCTGAGAACAGAAAAGCGTGTCCTGGACGCGTCCTCGCTCACGCCCGCCTCCGAGGACAGCGGCTTCAGCTCTTTGGGTCTGGATAAGTCGCACGACTCCTCGGTGGACCACGACGGCTCTTTCCAGGAGTTGGTGCTGCCGACGAGCTCGTGCGGGAAAGACAAGAGACGCTCGCGGCTGGAGAGACAGCGCAGGCTGTCCACGCTCCGAGAGGGAGGCTCTCAGTCGGAGGACGGGCCCCGAGACCAGCGGACGGCATGCGGCGAACCTCGCGCGAGTAAAGACGACGTGTTTTTGGACGGGACACCGCTGAGCGCGGCCACGCTGAAGATGCAGGACCTGTCTCTGACTCCGGCGCTGCAGGTCGTTCACGCCATCAGCCGTCGCAGCACTCGTGCGCCGCAGCAGCAGACCAGTCTGGAGGATCTGCTCTGTCTCTCAGAGGAAGACGGACCCATCAGAACCAGCCTGGCGCTCTCAGGACTCATCGGACGCAAAATGGGCCTAGACAAGGTGGACGTGATCACGGAGCTGAGGATGAGAAACCTGAGACACGTGCTAGCCGTCATCTTGAGTCTTCTGTCTTCAGCTGACCTCTACAGGTACGTCATACAGGTCAAATATTCATCGTTCTGGTGTTTGAAGGTCAGTACTAAACCGTGTGGTTGATCACAGGTTTGGCCAGGTGTCTGAAGACTGGAACGACATCATCTCAGAAGACAAGAGAGCCGCTCACAGGAGAAAAAGCCACATCAGAGAGCTCAAGATCGCATTGGAGGTGAGACAACCGATTTTAATTAGCTGCACTCATTTGTAGTGATAAACATTTCAAACAGTGCCATGTCTCGTGACCTCACGCTGCATGTGAGCTGGAGTCCAGTTTTCATCTTGGAAGTAGATCCGGTAATTTAGCATTTTAAAGGAATGGTCCACCCCAAAGTGAAAATTGTCGTCATTTACTGTGAATACTGTTTATTTTGGCAAATACAGGAGGCTGTTCTGCTGCAATCGCATGCAATAATATAGTCTGTGTGCTCTTCACAGTATGTAGTGAGCTGCGCTGTTCTCTGACTACGTGTTTGTCTATAGGGTGACAGACCGGCTCACGTTCCAGATGCGGACACCAGGTCAGCGCTGGCGTGTCGATCCGCTCTGGGCAGCGTACAGGCTCAGGCCCGAACGCCCCACACACACCCGCCCTGCACCCCGACCCAGACCAACGACCGGCACTGCAGCTCCAAACGAATGCAGTTCCTGCAGGTACACGTGACAACCCGCTCGGACTCTGATAATGCAGGCTTTCTGCTGGTCTTAAATTTCCTTCAAAAAACCCTGCAGAAACACTGACGTGCTGTCTGTCTCTCTCAGGTGGCTAAGACTCTGTTTAGCGACGAGTATCTGAAGCCGTGTCCGCGCTGTCAGCATCCGGCCCGCTGTCACGCGCTGCGCGGCGAGGGTCTGTGCAGTTGGAGCGACTGCGGCTTCCGGTTCTGCACGGCGTGCTCGTGCGCGTTCCACGGCTCCAAAGACTGCGCGCACCTGTCTGCCAAACGCAGGAGCAAGAGAGACGTGCTGCCCGGGAGCGCCCAGAGCAAACGCAACGTCAGGCGCCTCTGAGTGTGTGTGAGT
This sequence comes from Labeo calbasu, assembly GCA_019740295.1. Taxonomy (NCBI): domain Eukaryota; kingdom Metazoa; phylum Chordata; class Actinopteri; order Cypriniformes; family Cyprinidae; genus Labeo; species Labeo calbasu. The sequence goes on from JAHKKF010508957.1 coordinate 7,806, forward strand.
GTGTGTGTGTGTGCGTGCTTGTGTGTGTGTGTGTGTTTTGATCGTGAATGTGTGCGTATGTTTTTAATTATGCATTTCTCATGAGTTTTGCACTTGTGTACAGCAATCATTTTGGTGTATCTGCATGTGTGTACATATTGCTCTTTACATGCTTGTTTTTATACATTGTTTTAAATAAAGCACTTTTTTACCTATAAACCAGAAGAGTTGATGTGAGAGATCCCTGGAGTGTCTTTTAACTAACTTTTTGTTGTTGTTGTTGTTGTTGGATAGTAATTTTTACATATACTCTATGTATTTGCACACGTGGGTCTTCCAGGGTTCATGTAAGGTGCTTGAAGTACTTGAATTTGACTTTCTGAAATGTTTGACCTGGAAAACCCTTGAAAATAGCAATGTTCCTGAAGAGGTCCTTGCTTGAATTAAAAAACAATGTATCTATAAAATAAGTGTTCATTTTTTTGTATATATATATATTTAATTTTTTTTTTTTTTCCAATAAGCACATCTTTTCACATATATATTGTTTAATAATTCAAGCAAGGACCTCTTCAGGAACATTGCTATTTTCAAGGGTTTTCCAGGGCAAAATATTTCAGAAAGTCAAATTTTCGGGTAAATCAAACCTACATGATTCTACACCCTTCAATCACACATAATGTACATGTTAAACTGGTATCAGAGCTGTTGCTGTCAGAACGGTCCGTTTTAGATGTTTTGTGCTTCATTTCTCTTTCTCTTTTTGTTCTTAAGTCTTTTATCTTTTTTTAGAATTTGAAAGACATTGTTTAAGTGAGATCTCTGGAAGTCCTTGAAAATCCAAAAAGTAGTGCTTGAAAAGTCCTGGAATTTCATTTTGCGGTGTCTGTAGGAATCCTGGTCTTGTCTTAGGACGGTGATTTGTTTAAGCGTATTGTTAGGCCTGCTGTTAGTAATTATTTTGATGATTATTATGCGAGAAGTCAAACTCCAGCGGAAGCGCAGTTGAGATTCGCGTCTGTTCTCGAGTTTCAGTTTGATCTCCATGGTAACGCGATCAGACGCGCGCGCGCGGAAAAGTTCTCGGGATCTTCACTGGATCCGAACCGAACTCTCCGGAATGTCGCGGATGTTTCCCGGTGAGTTTGAGTCCAGTCTGCTTCAGCAGCGGGTTTGTGGTTTGCTGCGGCCGGTCTCTGATGCGGTTTCTGCTTTTTCCTTTCAGATTTACCTGAAATAACGAGCGAGAACTTTGTGAGTATCGGAATCACGCGATCGAATTGTGTGTTTTAGTGAGAATGAATCGCGATCTCGTGTGTTATTGATGTGACTGATCGATGATTATTTTGACTGAACAGGAACAGAGTCTCTCATCTGATCACACCTTCATTGAGTTCTTCAACGACTTTCTGCTGCTGCCTGTGAGAATCAGTACTGTCACTTTAAGAACAGAATCATTAAACTGATACTTGGTTACAAATCACTAAACAAAAGCAACTGAGCGACAGTAAAAGCCTTGATTATATTATAGGCTTATAAATGATGAAATCAAGAGAATTTGTAAAATGGAATATTTAATCACATTTTGTACACTGACAAAACTATTTTTACTTAGAACTTGTTGGTAAATTTCACAAGTAATTGCAAAGAAATGGTATGTAACACGTGTACGTAACATATGTAGACATTTTGTGTCTATTGGTGATTTGACTGTGAGAGTCACAATAAATATAGGCAAGGCAAGTTTATTTATATAGCACATTTCATACAAAATGGTAAAAGTAATTAAAATAATCATAAAAATGTTCTCAGTATATAAAACGTGACCCTGGACCACAAAACCAGTCATAAGTATCACGGGTATATTTGTAGCAATAGCCAAAAAGACATTGTAAGGGTCAAAATTATCGATTTTCTTTTATGCCAAAAATCATGAGGATATTAAGTAAAGATCATGTTCCATGACGATAAAAAAAAATTCCTGCCGTAATTATATCAAAACTTAATTTTTGATTGGTAATATGCATTGCTTAGAACTTCATTTAGACAGTTTTAAAGGTGATTTTCAGATTTTCAAACAGTTGTGTGTCCTAACAAACCATACATCAACGGAAAGCTTATTTATTCATATATTATTTATGATGCATAAATTGCCTTTAGTTTTAGATTTGATTCCTTCAGTTTCAAATTGACCTTTATGACTGGTTTTGTGGTCCAGGGTCACATGAATGCTTTCTACTTTACTCTCTACTCTCTAGATGTACTGTATGTTTGTGATTGCGTGTATGCATTATTAACAGTATGTATTTCTCAGGTTGTCTGTAATGAAGCGTGTGACTGTCGTCTGTCTGTGTTTCAGGTGTTTGCTGTGGCAGTGAGGTATGATGGGATATCTGCAGGTTTTGAGCTGCTGGATCACACCGCTGTCCATCTGTCCCGTCAGATCAGAACCGCTCTACACGAGATCCGATCCAGAACTCTGTCTGACCCGAGCTGGATCCCGGCAGAACCCGTTCGGGACAACAGCTACGCCGTCACTGTACGCGCACGCAGCCTGCTTTACACGCATGTACACGCATTTGTCTCATGTGTTCTGTGACGTATGAAGTTTGTGACTCCTGTGCAGCGTCTGGATCGAGATCAAACCGTCCAGTGGCTGAAGAGAGACCGGCTGCCGTTTTTCCTACAGAGTGACTGTTACTTTGAGTTCAGGTAGGAAGAACGTTCTGAATGTTGAATGAAGGCATCGTCCAGCTGCGCAGCATAAGCTTATTTTTCTGCTGTCGTGAATGTCTGGGTTTTTCGGTGTGATGATGATGTTGATCTTTCACACACAGGTTGGCTAAATGTCTTTCTCAGCTCAGCGGTCCGGTGAGCGCCGGCGCTTCATCCTGTCAAACGCTGCGGTGTGATGAGGTGTGTCTGACGAGGGATTTGTGAGATCATAACCAGCAGATATTTTGTGCTGCGGGAGCATGAACATCTTTAGTGTGAGGTCTGGTTTGAGGAGTGTGTGCTACAGTCTGGTTGTGTGTTCTGGTGGATTTGCAGTGCCGTCTTTGCAGTTTTTCAGAGAAGACGAACAGCAGCTTCATCTCTCCGAACGCTGACCGGTCAGAGCCGGCCGACCGCGGCACAGCAAACGGTAGGACAGATTTATGGAGTCCATTCCTCACCCCGGCTGCTTGGAGACGGACACAATGCAAGAAAACATTTGAGAACATCAGCCTATACACCTTAAATGAGCAGAGACGCACAGACCGCAATACATTAGCTGAAACTAATTCTTTTGGGAATCGATGACTTTTGCAGCACTGACACTGTTATTGAGCTGAAGAACGACAGTGTAGAGCACAGAAGTAGAAACTCCATTCGTTTTCTCCAAACGGAAAATTATTTTTTTCATAGGTTTGTTAAATTGTATTTCTTGCACTGATTCAACAGTGGAATCTGTGCTCTCCAAAACAGATCTTTAGCCGCTTCTATGAAGTACAGCAAATGACGTAAACGCTCAAATACTTACACACACACACCGGTCAGTTTTTGGACAGTAAGATTTTTCATCTTTTTTTTTAAAGAAGTCTCTTCTGCTCACCATGCCTGCATTTATTTATTTTAAAATGTAATATATTTCTGTGACTTCAAAGCTGAATTTTTAGCATCATTACTCCAGTCACATGATCCTTCAGAAATCATCTAATAATGTTACAAAAGCTGTTTATTTCAGATAAATGCTGATTTTTGGATCTTTCTATTCATTAAAGAATCCTGAAAAAATACACTCAGCTGTTTTAAATATTATTGCTAATAATAATAAAAAATGCAGCATATTGGAATGATTTCTGAAGGATCATGTGACACTGAAGACTGGAGTAATGATGCTGAAAATTCAGCTTTGATCACAAATTTTTAAATATATTCAAATAAAAAGCAGTTATTTTAAATATTAATAATATTTCACAATATTATAAATAAATGCAGGCTTGGTGAGCAGAAGAGACTTAAAAAAAAAAGACATTAAAAATCTTACTGTTCAAAAACTTTTGACTGGTGTATACATGTGTACGTACATATACATATACAAGCAACAAGTTAGTTGTTGTATATTTCTTGTATTTTTGTCAGTTTTTGTTTAATTTTTTGCTTCACATCAAAGTTTTGTACTGTTGTGCTTCTCCTTGTAGCTGGTTAGTTTGGTTCATCACTGTAACTGTAAAATCACTGAGTTTTTTCAAAATCCCTATGGGAAAAATGAATGGAAAAATGGATAAAATTATGAAAATTCATATATAAACAAAGTAAATATTAGTGTTTTATTTTTAAGTGTACTATAAAATAGTTTTATTTTTATTTAATTCTCACCTTTCATTTTCAAATATAATAATTTAATGATCACTTTTCATTGTTTTGTTTATTTTATTAAAAAAAAGAAGTGAAATATTGTTGTTATTACTACTACTACTATTTAGTTTTTTTTCACACTATGTGCAGTGTAAGCATCTCCATGTGCTCTCATGAGAACCAGACTGAGAAACTTATGTGCACCGCTGGTTATTTTCCTGTTTATTACTGTGAATCAGTCTGTGCTGTATAAAGCGTTACAGAAATCAGTGTGATTGCTCAGGTGCTCATGTGTTTTTCTGTCGCAGGTCAGGCAGGAGGTTTGACGGCGAGACGCAGCTGTGACGCAGGTGCCAGACGGACTTTTCTGGACTTTAAGAAGTCTCTGGTCGGTGGGCCGGGAGAAAATATTCTACATCTGTGGATGGATATCGAACGACTGAAGACACTCAGCGCAAAGACCAAGAGCAGGTAACAACCGCTAACTAACCAACCTGCTAACACACTCAGGCCACCAGGAAAAGTTAGGAAGAAGCGTTTTAGAAGTGTTTTAACACAAATTGTTGCCATGTAAGCTTGAATCAGTGCCAGTGCACTCATGTTTGATGTAACACACGCACATGTTAAGTATGTATGATGTGTCCACGTCTGTGTGCTTGTGTAGAGTCACAAGTGTCGGTTTATTTTCAAGTGTAGTGTCTGTCTGCAGGTATTTAGGGTGGATGAAGGATCAGTATGTGATCAGCAGCAGTGCAGCGGCTCTAAGTGAACAGCTGCTCTTTAGACTGGGCTTGAACAGCACCACCTGCTGGCACGAGAACAGACTGCAGGACGTTCAGCCCCGTCTGTCAGAGATCTTGCTGCTGTACTGGTGAGTGTGTGTGTGTGTGTGCACACTTTAAATCACACAGATGTCATGGTCTAATAAAGTGTGTGTCAGTTTGATCATGTGTGTGTGTGTGTGTGTGTGTGTGTGTTTCAGGGGTCATCGTTTCCACTTATTTCCATCCGATCAGTGGCAGATATGTGAGCGAGTGTTGAGTTCTTCTGTCTGTACGGAGCTCTGCGTCTCCTGTCTCCCCGCATGCGCGTCTGTCTCCGTCTGCGCAGACACTGGACCGCAGCCTGTGTGCGTCTGCAGTGATACGAGAGTACGCCACCTTACGATCCATCGTTGCTGATGATCTGTATGTGTGTTTGACCCGTGTAATGATTGTGTGTGTGTGTGTGTGTGTAGGTTGAGGTGGACGGCAGTGAGATTCAGACTCTACTGGAGGTTCTACAGACTGAATCCAGATCTGGTTTCTTTTTCACCCGTTTCTGTCAGAATTCAGGGCAGCAGGTGCGTGTTGTTGTTTTTACGTGTGTGTGTGTAGAGTGCAGCAGATTTAATGTGAAGCATCAGTATAATGTCACGTGTAAAGCAGTGTGTGAGGTGTTCTAATGTTCTGTGTGTGTGTGTGTGTGTGTTAGCTGTGGGAGAATGCGGTGTATTTCTGCTCAGAACTGCTACAGTACCACCAGCTCTTCAGTCAGAGCAGATTTGATCCGTACAGAGCACAACGCACGGCTCAGGTATACACATATCTACATTATTTTGCGGTGTGTCCTTTCGCCCTGTCCAGTGTCTGTCTCTGGCTCATTTATGTTCTTCGTTTCTCACATTCAGCAGTGTGTGTGTGTTTCGTCTTAGCTCCTGTATGCCTCGTACCTGAGCAGCGGCGCTCAGATGAGCATTGGCTTGAACGAGGAGGACAGGAGAGCCGTTCCGCTGCGTCTGAGTCCCCCGTTTGAGGATCTGTTTGACCGAGCGGAAGAGCACGCTCTGAGTGTCCTGCTGGAGCCCTGGACGCTGTTATCAGAGAGACTCAGAGACGCGCCGCACACCGTAAGAGTCACCGCCGACACGTTAATCGCACACCGATCCATTATTGTCCCGATGGAGCAGTAATGCAGCGTTTCTGTGTCTGTCCGTAGGTGTCGCAGTGGCAGGAGGTGCGTTACGCCGAGGCTGAGCTCTTCCAGACGCTGCAGACTCTCTATAAGCACACGCAGAGCAGACGACAGCAGGTATGAAACAGAACGACGAAAACATGCGCGTAGAAAATAGCTTAGTACCACACTGAAAAACAAGCCCTTTCTTTCCTTTAAAACTGAATTTAAAACCAGAATATAGGGGCCCATATTTTAAAACAAATTAGGTTAAAAAATTAGGCTTAGGATAATAAATATATCATTTGAATTAAAAATGAAAACTCTAAATATTTTTGTGAGAATGAATGTAAATACAGAATTGAATAGTAAGTGCTATAAAATAGTATAAACCGCTATTGCATACAAAGCAGTCCTAGGACTGCTGTCCTGATTCTACTCCAATGTTGTCCGTCAGGAGCGCAGCAGTGCAGCTTCACCAGCGGAGGGCAGCAGAGCGCCGAATCTCTGGTCGAAGGTTCCGCGTGAGTTTCGTGGGGTCCGTCTGGATTCGCTGCTGAGGAACCGCATGGAACTGCAGCACTTCCTGTCCTTCCTGGAGGAGAATTCAGCCAGGTGAATGAAGTCCAGTGGGACTGATGTGTGTGGAAGTGTCCCGTACACTGGTTTGACCCATGTGTGTGTGTGTGTGTGTGCTGTAGTTTGGAGCTGCAGTGCTGGCTGGATGTGGAGCAGCTGAAGAAGAGTGATGGAGCGCTTCTGGAAGAGAGAAACACCAGCATCAAAGACAAATATCTCAGCGGCAACTTCCTGTTTGGACCCGGCAGCCCGGCCACTGCAGAACAGCAGATGAGGGTATGAGATCGGCTCGTGTGTGAATGAGTGTGAGTCAGTTTATGAGAGACGTGCGAGTGACACACAGACCTGCAGCTGCCGCGCAGATGATGAATCACACACAGTCTGACTGTGTGTGTGTGTGTGTGTGTAGCTGCTGCAGATGTGCGGTGGATGGCAGCGTCTCCAGCATGAGTCCGTCTCTCTGTCTGTTCTCACTGAGCTTCAGTCTCTGCTTCACAATCGTCTGGAAACTCGATGGCTGCCGCTGTTTCTCTCGAGCTCACGGTTCATCGCGCGTCAGCAGCAGAAGGTAATTACACGTCCGCACGATCATCGATAACACTGACTTGCACTTTTCTGTTCTTTTAAGCGCTCTTAATGTTAACGAATATCTTCACATACAGATGCCTTAAAAACAGGTTCAGTGTCGTTTTCAAACGTTTTGACTCCAAGACCCTCCATCATCACACTGATTACGGTGCTTCCTGTGGTTCGTCTGCTGTAATGACACTGTTTTGTCTTCAGAACTTTTTAATTTACAGAAACTAGACGTGTCCACAGATTCAAATAATTAAAACAATAATTAAAATAAGCTTCTGGATTGCAAAAGTTTTATGAGCAGAATGTTCTTCAGGGCTCCTGATTTTCTGTACGAGGATTAAGGATGAGGATTTTTGAAAATATAGTTTTAAAATATACTGATGTGCGTTTTAAAAAATACACTTCAGTATCACTTACAGCAAACTGTACAGATTTATTTCCATCGATATTCTGAACGCTTTTACTGAGGCGTTTGTTCATATTTAATTCACGCTAATTTATGTTACATTTTATTCCTAAAAACATGGTGAAAATGTATTTTTGTTCATTTTGTTGCTGACAGCATTCTCTGATTTATGGTGTGATAGATGGAGACATCCAAAATCTGCTGTGTGATCTCTCTGGAAAAAACTTTAACTCTACAATGAGAGCAAAATTAAAGTCTTATCAACCTGGATTTATCCAGTGTTCAGATTTATGTGCTGGAATTTCATGCGGTTTCATGCATGTTTAATTAGAGGATGCCTAATAACATTTCAGAAAACTTGTGATTAAAAAATACAATTTTAATGTACTGTGATTAATCAACGGTTACGGTCAGTTACGGTTTTACCGCGTTCACCTGCCCTGTTTTGTCGTCATCCTCATGACGGCCCCTGGTGTGGAGCCGCTGCACGTCACCCGTCATCATGAATCCGCACAGCTGTGTTTTCTGGTGAATGTGTTGTGCTGCTCCTTCTGTCAGTGTTTGTACCTGACGAGAGACGTGTGTTTGAGATCGCTGATGTTCTCTGATGTCACACGTCCGTCTCTCCTCACGTTACCTGTGAGCAAATTACACCCGAGTTTCCTAATTACTCTAATTACAGTAATTACCCAAAACACCTGCAGATCAGATCATCAGACACCAGCTCACAGAGACATGTCTCATTCTGCTTCTGTCCCACACACACTGATGATGATGATGATGATGATGATGATGGGTCACACATTAAAACACACTCGACATCTGTGAATCTGATCTGCTCATCTACATCCACAATGACATTCACAATCTTCATAAACAATACTGCAGAACAAATGAAAGATATTTGTGTGATCTCTCATGTGGCGACTTCTTCACTCTCACTGGAGGCACTGATGACATCATTTCCTGTGAGTGTTTCAGCGCTCTAGTGGAGTCTGAGTGCACAGGTGTGTGTGTGTGTGTGTGTGCAGGTGACAGACGTGCAGTGTGAGCAGCAGCCGGTCGTCCGTCAGCGCAGGAGGAGACACGTGTGGAAGGTGAGTCCGTCATTTGTCATTTGGACAAAAACTAAAAAGATTTTCCTTTTTTCTCCAGTTCCTCTTTAATGGCGTCAGTTTCTCTAATTGAGTTCATGTTTGTTTTATGAAATACTTCTTGAATGTCGATTGCTTCTGGACGCATTGTACAGTTCATGCATGAATGTAATTTTATTTCTGTCAGCTCTTTCAGATCAATAAGTGTCATAATAATCTGTAATTGATTGCTGTTTTATAATCGTCGTGAGTGTAAGAGGCGCTGTGTGTCACACTCATGTCATGAAGTGACAGGAACATGGATTCATGTGTCAGATCGTTTAGATCTCATTCAGTGTGTTCCTGTTGCACACGCGTGTCACTCTGTGAGATTAAATGTCTGTGTGTGTGTGTGTGTGTGTGTGTGTGTGTGTCACCAGGCGTCTGGAGGTCTGATGAGTTCGTCTCAGGAGTCGGTGGCTCTGCGCAGGGCTCTGTCGAATCCCGTCACCTGTCTGCAGTTCCAGAAGTTTCTGTCCGTCCGTGACGATCTGCTGGAGAACGATCTGCTCTTCTGGCTGGAGGTTCAGAGATACAAGGTGAGACGAGAAAGAGGTTCGTCTGGAGAAAGAGCTTCATCTGTCTGTTGAGGAACGACTGGTTTTCAGAAGCTTTACTTTCACTGTTCGTCAGTGAAACCTCCTCACATCAAGCCTCCAAAACTTCTCACATCTTTTGAAGAGTGTTTATCTGTTCGTCTCTCAATCATCATTGGATTACATTGCATTATATGTTTGGATCATTTTAGTCTCATCTTACTAAGACACATTATTGTAGATATAGAGTGATATTTACAAAATTTGGTGTCAGTATCTGCTCTACTGTTATAAAGATCTCATTGATTTACATTATCATCAGAATATCATCATATAAACATCAGCATCTGCAGCAAATACATATTTTTGATCAGTTTGAGTCTCTGAATAAAACTGAGCTGTTTTTCCTCCATATTCTCACTAGATCAGATTATATGAGCCATAGAAGCCTGATGGAACAAATATGATATAAAACATAAAACACACATGCAGTGATTTATTCCTAGATTTTTTTAGGTTTGTCTAAAGGTTCAGTAAACTGTGTGTGTGTGTGTGTAGGATCTGTGTCACTCCCGCTGTGATGACGTGACGCTCCAGAGGAAGGTGTCCATCATCATCAGCTGCTTCATCAGTTCGTCCGTCCCGCCGGCGCTGCAGATCCACGTTCCTCCTGATGCGGCGCAGCGTGTCGTGAGTCAGCAGCGAGCGCTCGGCCCGTACGTCTTCAGAGAGACGCAGGTCTGTGACCGACGGACGTCTTCAGACTGACACACGTCCATCTGTCTGACCCCCGTGTGCGTCTGTGTGTGTGTGTGTTTCAGGCGTGCGTGTTCGACGAGCTGCTCAAGCACTGGCCGGATTTCATGGCGTTGCGCTCCGCCGTCGGGGAGGACGAGATTCGGCGAGTGCTGGACAGAGAGAGACGGAGCAGAACGACAGAAGAGCAGGACCACAGCAGCTCTACGGTGCGTCTTGCTGAAATCGAGCAAATCATTACTTTCTTTTATAATTAAAAATTGGTTATGGTTTGGTTGACAGTGAACTCTAAATATTTATACCTTAGATCTCCATCAGCTTTTATGTTTTATATCGTTCAGTGATACTGTAATGAACTACATCTGTGGTTTCCTGTCTGTTTGAAATTATTTTATGTACGAACATTGTGTGTGAGTGAATGGCAGTGACACTCACAGCTGAAAAATACTGAAAACACTGCAACTCTGAAAGACTCTGTGTGTGCGTGTGTGTGTGTGTGTGTG
>JAHKKF010508969.1:0-16397 GCA_019740295.1 Labeo calbasu
AATTTTGTTCAGTCTGTGGTGTAAAAAGGTCGCAATTAAAGAAAAAACACTTAAGCAAAACATGGTCAGGTCAAAGTGTCTGAATAATTTTTGGTCCCAAATTTTCATCAATTTTACAGGTAGTCCACTGTATGAAGAATTTTTGGGTATGTCACAGTTTACTTTATTTTGCTATCCTCGCTTACATAAATAGCTACAGTGTCCTGTATGGACATACCCAGTGCTTCACTCATCCAGGGAATGTGAGTCTGTACGTCTCCCGTCAGCTCTGGTAACTCCTCAGTCAGATTTGAGCATTGCTTCTGAACATAAAACACACCACTGCTTTTCACCTTCCCCTCTATGATATCCAGCAGAGAGCTAAAGGTCATCTGACGCTCCTCTGGCATCACAAAGCGATTCCCGTTCACGGCGTCTGCATATCCGTTTGGAGTTACGGCCACACTGATGACTTTGGAGCCCACTTTCTCTCTGCACAAATATGATAAGAAAATTTGCAAGAACATTTTCAGACATAAAAGTTTAAATGTTAGAACTCTCAGGCTGATCTGATCATCTGATTGGCTCACCTGAGATATGTGGGGTTCCATTTAGACAAAGCTGGCCAATCACTGAAGGCATTGTGAATGATGCAGGGCTTGTTGGGACCAATCCAGTCACGATAAAACTGAAGTGGAGAGAGGGGCCCGTCCAGGTATGGCACTGCATCGTTCAGATAAAGCTCTGAGGAAGACCAGACAATGATATCAATGATATGTAAGTCTGGCTTACAATACCTGTCAAAAGTTTTTTTTTTATGTTTTTTAAAGAAGTCTCTTCTGTTCACCAAACCTGCATTTATTTGATCCAAAATACAGCAAAAGCATTGTGAAAAAGTTTTACTATTTTAAAGAACTGTTTTTATTTAAATATATTTTAAAATATAATGTATTCCTGTGATCAAAGCTAAATTTTCAGCATCATTACTCCAGTCTTTAGTGTCAAATTAGTCAAAAGTGATGATAAAGACACCTATGTTACAGAAAAAATGCTGTTTTTCTGAACTTTCTATTGATCAAAAAAATCTACTCAGCTGTTTTCAACACAATAATAATAATGTTTTTTGAGCAGCAAATCAACATATTAGAATGATTTCTGAAAGATCATGTGACACTGAAGACTGGGGTAATGATGCTAAAAATTCAGCTTTGAAATCACAGGAATAAATTACATTTTAAAATATATTCAGATAGAAAACAGTTATTTTAAATAGTAAAAATATTTCCAAATTTTACTGTTTTTGCTGTATTTTTATTTTTTTTTGTTTTGTTTACTGTTTTTTTTTTTTGCTTTTCTACACATACAGGCTTGGTATGCAGAAGAGACTCCTTTAAAAAAATTACTGATCAAAAACTTTTGACTGGTAGTGTATATATGTAAGTGCAGTAGATATTTTTACCTATTGCAAAAAAATATATAATTTAACATAAAAATGACAGATATTCTATTGCATGTATATTATCTATATATCTTTCTGTCTGTCTGTTTATTATCGGTATATGATTACATGATTATATATTATAAGTGTTCAGATGTCAGTAGACAGTAAGTGAACTCACCCCGAGCTTCTTTAGGAAAATTTCTCAAGCATTCTTTAACTGCATCCATAACACTATCGACATGTTTCTATGAAACTAATACTGACTGTTTATTTTTCATAAGCCTCCGTCAGCTTAAAATATTCATAATATACTTTCTTCCCATGCACGCCAATCTATTCATACTATAAAATTAACTATTAATGTTTTGAAATGATTAGTGACAGCTCACATGCACTCCTCGCATGTATAACAGTTGTTAATGTTATGACGTTAGTCTTCCGCTCATGCGCAAATGTGATTGTGTACAGCGTTGTGTCTGTCCCCCTCTACTGGCCGGAGACTGCACTAGAGGAAAATATATTTATTTTATTTTTTTTAAGTAACGCTGTGTTATTTTGTTTATTAAAAAAGTAGCAAAATATATTTGTTGTTTTATTGCGAATGTATTTTATTTAAGCCAACTGAAGAAAACTAACTTCTTAGTTTTGATGACATGATGTCACGCCTCTGTGAGGCTTCACACTTGACGCCAATTAAATCACATCCAGATATAGCACTATTGTTGAGACTAGGAATTTTTCCTTTTCTCGTTTTTTGTAAATCTGTTCAATCTGTTGTCTTCCAATGGACCTTAAGGAACATGGATGAGGAGGCAGCCCTCGAAAATTACTTTGACCAGACTATTGCTGTAAGTTGTGAAATAAATAGCCAGAAATGCTAAAGTCTTTGTTAGCTGATAACATTAATCTTATTAAGATGCACTCAAGTCTGCACATGTTCTTATGGCATTAATGAAGTAAATATAAATGAGAATATCAACATATTTAAGAGAAAATATTAAATGAATAAATACAGGAATACATACATCTAAAAACCTTGCAACAGAAATGGAAAAAGTAGACTAATTGATTAAATAAAATGTAAAATAACAAAAAACGACTAAAATATTGATGTGCACTTTAAAACGTTTGTAATGCATTTAAAATAAATGACTTATTTATGCATCCATTTATTTATTTGAAAGTTTGGTCCCCCTTAACAATAGACACTACCAGTCAAGTTTTTGAACAGTAAGATTTTTCATCTTTTTTTAAAGTCTCTTCTGCTCACCAGTCTGCATTTATTTAATGTACAGCAAAAACAGTACAATTTTGAAATGTTTTCACTATTTAAAATAACTGTTTTCTTTTTGAATATATGAAAATGTAATTTATTTCTGTGATTTCACAGCTGAATTTCTAGCATCATTACTCTAGTCACATGGTCCTTTAGAAATCATTTTAATGTTCTGATTTGCCCAAAAAACATTATTATGTTTCTTCGATCAACAGAAAGTTTAATAGAACAGCATTTATCTGAAATAGAAATATTTTGTAACATTATAAATGTCTTTATCATCACTTTTGATCAATTTAAAGCATCCTTGCTAAATGAAAATATTAATTTCTATAATATCTTTTCCAAAAACAAAACAAAACAAAAAAAACTGACTCCACGCTTTTGAATGGTACAGTGTATAATGTTAATGTTAAAGCTGTTTATTTTAGATAAATGCTGATGTTTGGATCTTTCTATTTTGGATGTTTGGATCTTTCTATTCATCAAAGAATCTGTTTGGGGAACAGTGGGTTTAAAATATTGATGATAATGATAATAAAAATGTTTCTTGAACAGTAAATCAGCATATTAAAATGATTTCTGAAGGATCTTGTGACACTGAAGACTGGAGTAATGATGCTGAAAATTCAGCTTTGATCACAGGAATAAATTACATTTTAAAATAAATTCAAATAGAAAGCATTTATTTTAAATAGTAAAAATATTTCACAGTATTACTCCTTTTGCAGTATTTCGGATCAAATAAATGCAGGCTTGATGAGCAGAAGAGACTTCTTTAAAAAAAAAAATACAAATCTTACTGTCTAAAAACTTTTGACTGGTAGTGTATGGTGCTTTAAAATTATATTGTTTGAATTAAGCCTTTAATATATTTATCACTTTTCTCCTAAGGGTTCATCTGATTACATCTTTGAGGGGGATCTGGGCCTACAGGGTCCAGCTCCACAGCTCCAGGATTCCTCTTTCCTCTCCTCTTTAACCTCTCAGGAGAAAGATCTCACTGAAGACTTGGACCTGAGCTTCTTACCTGATGAACTGAGCACTCAAGATGAGCCGTCACAGGCTGAGAATGTCAGCAGGAACGAGGACAGCGGCATTTACACCGACTGTCCTCCGCAAGAGTCGACGGAGGCAGATACTGACACCAGTAATTCTGGCCAAAACGCCTCACAGTTCAATCTCCCGATGACTCCCATGACCCCTATGACCCCCATGACCCCAGTGGCAGAGAGTTCAGGCATCATCCCACAATTACAGTAAGTCATTTTGTAAAGAATGTGTATCTAGGATTCTTTTTAAGGCCCAGAACTTTATTTCAAATGTTGCTACACTCTTATAAACAAAGATTCTTTATTGGAATCCAGGAAACATATTTTAACATCTTTGGATTATTAAAACATTTTTAAACTATGAATAAATGGTTCTTTTATGAACTGTTCTTTGGGGAGCCAAAAATCGTTCTTCAATGGCATCGCTGTAAAAAAACCCTTTTGGAAACTTTATTTTTAAGAGTATAAAAGGATGTAAAATGCTTTAACTCCAAAATTTAACCAAACCAAATGTCTGCAAAAAGTTAGCCTCTGGATCCTAATTTTTGTGAGTAATGCATCTGGTTACGGTGTATATTTCCAAACCTGTTTTTGATCATACACAGGAATATTGTGTCAACAGTGAATCTTGCTTGCCCTCTGGATCTCAAATCCATTGCACTTCAAGCTCGAAATGCTGAATACAACCCGAAGGTACTTTTCTACTCTATACACTATGCAACACTATATAAAAGTATGTTTAATAATAGACAAAACACAGTTATGTGCACTACCAGTCAAAAGTTTTTGGACATTACATTTTAAAAATTTGTACAATTTTAAAGTTTTTTTTTTTTTAAAGAAGTATCTTTTGCTCACCAAGCCTGCATTTATTTGATCCAAAGTACAGCAAAAACAGTATATATATTGAAATATTTTTAGTGTTTAATTAACTATTTAAATGTATTTTAAAACTATAATTAGTTTTGCTTATTTGGGAAATTATAGAAATGATTTTTTTTTTTAAGCAAGGACCGAAAGTGATGATAAAGTCATTGAAGTTACAAAAGATTTCTATTTCAGATCAATTCTGTTTTTCTGAACTTTCTGCTCATCAAAGAAACCTGAAAAAATTCTACTCAGCTGTTTTCAACATAATAATAATAAATGTTTTTTTGAGCACCAAATCAGAATATTAGAATGATTTCTGAAGGATGCGACTGGAGTAATGATGCTAAAAATTCAGATTTGAAATCACAGGAATAAATTACATTTTAATATATATTAAAATAGAAAACAGTTTTTAAATAGTAAAAATATTTCAAATTTATTTATTTTATTATTTCTTAATTTTTTTTGCTGTACTTCAAAATCAAATAAATGCAGTCTTGGCGGGCAGAAGAGACTTCTTTAAAGACATTAAAAATCTTACTGTCCAAAAACTTTTTGACTGGTTGTGTAGCTTTCTTAAAGGAATAATTCTTGTAATTCTGTCATTGTTTATTCTAAATCTGTTTACATGAGGATGATTAAAAATAAATGACAGAGTTTCCATTTTTGAGATAACTACTTCTTTCATTTCAAGTGTTTAAGATGTATCTTACCGTCTTCTCAGTAGCATAACTCCAAACTTTGTATATGTGTAGCGTTTTGCTGCCGTTATAATGAGGATCCGTGAGCCAAGAACTACTGCTCTCATATTCAGCTCTGGAAAAATGGTCTGCACTGGGGCCAAGAGGTATACATAATATATATTCAGAATTTAAACTATAATGCATTAGGGTAGCACAAGTTGTGAAACGGATAAACGTAGCTCAGAAATAGTCTCACATGTGTCTTTTACCCCATGTTTGCCTCGTCCTTTGTTTATCTTTCCAAGCAGTGAGGAGCAATCTCGCCTTGCTGCACGGAAATATGCACGGGTGGTACAGAAACTTGGTTTCCCTGCCAAATTCCTTGACTTTAAAATCCAAAACATGGTTGGAAGTTGTGACGTCTGCTTTCCTATACGCTTAGAAGGCCTGGTCCTCACTCACCAGCAGTTCAGCAGGTCTGGACAGGTGTCTGTCTATCATAAATCAGTGTGAATATTGCTGACCCACAATATAAGTGTAACTTGTAACATCTGTCTGTCTTTAACCACTGTCAACCATTTTACCCTCCAGCTATGAGCCAGAGTTGTTTCCTGGATTGATATATCGCATGGTGAAGCCACGTATTGTGCTGCTGATTTTTGTGTCTGGAAAAGTTGTGCTTACAGGTATAGTTTTATATAGTACTCTAATCTTAAAGGAATAATCAGGCTTCATTGGAACAGATTTGAAAATATTTTGCATTACATCACTTGCTCACCAGTAAATCCTCTGCAGTAAGTGGGTGCCGTCAGAATGAGAGTCCAAACAGCTGATAAAAACATTGCAAAAATACAGAAGTAATCCACACAAATTTAATCCATCAATTAATGTCTTTTGAAGTGAAAAGCTGCATGTTTATAAGAAACAAATATCCAAATCTTAAGCAAATTTTATTTTTAGGGAACTATTCCAAATCTCAAAAACCTTTGCCAGCTGTGGATTGTATATTTTTGCAAAACTTATTCTCTTCATGTTATTATGATTTTTAGGTGCAAAAGAGCGGTCAGAGATCTATGAAGCCTTTGAAAACATTTACCCCATCCTCAAAGGATTCAGAAAGCAGTAGAAATGTTGCACTTATGCTTACATGAGCTGCATCTGAATATTTTTCTGTAACGATGTGCCTCGTATCCATATACGAGTGGTTTGCAATAATTTAAAACTTTTGTTACTGCACTTTGTTTAATGTCTTTACGTTTACTTTATGTATTGTCTACATTAGTGAAGGTTGCTGAAGTGACATAGCATTCAAAGCGTACTGTGAAAAGTAAATGTTTTGTTAAAATATTCAGCTTTGCCGTATGTGGGCTCTCATATGGAGACATGCCCACTTAAGTTATGACTATGTTTTGTCCCTTTTGTACATGTTAAACTGCTACTTGCTGATGCGGGTAAATAAACTTTGAAGATGTCTCTTTTGCAGAACCAGTGAAATGAAATGTATTGTTTACTTTATGTACACTACCAGTCAAAAGCATTTATTTGATCCAAAATACAGCAAAAACAGTAATATAGTGAAATATTTCTACTATTTAAAAAACTGCTTTCTGTTTGAATATATTTTAAAATGTAATTTATTTCTATGATCAAAGCTAAATTTTCAACATCATTACTCCAGTCTTCAGTGTCACATGATCCTTCAGAAATCATTCTAATATGCTGTTCAATAAACATTTTAATTATTATTATTATTATTATTATTATTATTATTATCAATATTTAAAACAGTTGATTTTTTTTTTTTTTTTCAGGATTCTTTGATGAATAGAAAAGCTAAAGATTAGCATTTATCTAAAATAAAAAGCTTTTGTATCATTATAGACCGTACCATTCAAAAGCCTGGAGTCAGTATAATTTTAAGAAATTCTAAAATAATAATAATAATAATAATAATAATAATATTTAGAAAGTATAGTTAGAGAAATTAATATTTTTGACATTTATAATGTTACAAAAGATTTCTATTTCAGTTTTTGTTTTGTTTTTTTCGAGCGCCAAATCAGAATACTAGAATGATTTCTGAAGGATCATGTGACTGGAGTAATAATGCTAAAAATTCAGCTTTGAAATCACATTAATAAATTACATTTTAAAATATATTTAAATAGAAAACAGTTGTTTTACATAGTAAAAATATTTCCAAATTTTACCCTTTTTGCTGTACTTTGGATCAAATAAATGCAGTAAATGGGTGCCGTCAGAATGAGAGTCCAAACAGCTGATAAAAACATTGCAAAAATACACAAGTAATCAACACAAATTTAGTTGGTGCTAGTTGCTAGTTGGTGAGCAAAAGAGACTTTTTTTTTTAAAAAATAAAAAATAAAAACCTTACTGTTCAAAAATTTTTGACTGGTAGTGTATACATGCTTCTTGTGAAATGTACACCAATAATCTCTATTTACAACAATTTTTCTTTACTGTGTTTTCATAAATATACTACATTTATGCAGTTTTTATGTCAAAAAATCTTAAAACTTACACCAAACAAAGAGGACCCATACTGTTTTGATTTTACAATAGCAAAATATATTGTATCACTATGGTATTTTAGATTCACATATGGTTACCATGGTAAATTTTTGTAAGAGACCCTACCACCACACACGTGACACAACATACACAAACAACATACGTCACATGGTGCGCAGGGCAGACAGCCATTGCACTGAGCTGGTAATAGAGACCTTAGGACCAGAACTACTGGTTATATTTTCATATTTCCAACCACAGATCATGTAAATCTCACAGTGACCGTTTCTAAGGGGCTTCTGTTCTTTATAGAGCCTTTATCATCATGGCTTGTCCCATATCAGGCGAACCCCGGGCTTTGGGGCCTGGTGAAGATCATCCAGAGTCTGCATCAGAGACCAGGGCGCCCGTTCGGCCCCAGCCGCCTCAGCAGCACCTTCAACCGGCGTGCGTGAGCGCTGCTACCGCGGTCATGGTGGAGGCTCTGGATGATGCAGAGGGGTTGTTTGTAGCCGTGGAGAGATGTCCGCTCTGCAACACGGCCAGACGCAGACTGACCTGCGCCCGCTGCATTCAGAATGGCGATTTCGTATATTTTGACGGGAGAAATCCAGAGAGGTGTGTTTTAATTTCTTCTTTAATTGTATACTAACACAGCTCACGCTAGCATGCCAACAGTTTTCAGTATCGGCAAACTGTTTCACATCTATTTATTTTATTTAAGCACAAGGTACCTCCTTATTTGAAGTGTTTTCTCCGTTTATATCCGTTTTGTGAAGACACTAGATAGTATTTTGCCAATTCATGGCCCTAGCATGCTAACGCGCTACCAGCTAACTTTGTAAACAAACTGTCAGGCAACAAAGGCGTTTACGTTTCTGCGTTCTCGTTCTTTTCTTGTCACATGTCAGTAACTTGGATATTTAAATAGGTTTTAAATCTATGGTTAAAATGTTGTGGTGGCTTACTTATGTTTTGTTTGTGAAACTTTGTGGGTGTTTTTGAAATGCCAGTGTGTTGCTGGTTATCTTTAGCTGAGTCATGTTGCCAAATCTGACAGTTTGATTATTAACTTTTATATATATGTTTATGACTGTATCGTGATTCACTATTATATATAGAAAGAGATTAACAGATATATAGATAGATATATAGCAAATGCGTATTGCTCACTTGTTTTTCTGCCAACAGGTATTCAGAAAAACTTGAAAGACTTCAAAAGCTGAAAAATGAAAAGGAAAATCTTCAACAGAGGTATTATATTAGCATTGTGTGATGCATAGCTCTAAATTGTGTATAGATGTAACACAGACTGCAATTTTCTTTTTTTCTTTTCTTTTTTTTTTTTTTTTTTAAAAAGAGTCATCAAAGCCATGGACAAGAAGGTCCAGGCAGACCAGCTTGTAAGTATTTTTGTGCATGTTTTGTTTTAAGTGCTTGAATTTAAAGTTAAAATGCATGGTTGTGCATTTTCTTTAACACAGAGGTGGAAAATCATGTCATGCAAGATGAAAATCCAGCAACTGAAGGAGGCCATCTGCACCGGCAATGAAGAAGTGAAGAGTGGTGGGTATCACTACAATAAAGATCCCATGAGAAAAGTGTGTAAACATGCATAAATCACATTGGTTTGACAAGGACACAAAATACAAGTAACAGTCTGTCGTTGATTTCATGGCTGTCTTTGTCTTCACCTTAGGCAAGGAGTTATTATTGCGTTCCCAGGAGGAAGGGCAGCGATTGCAGCGCAGGGCCAGCCGACACCAGGAAAAGAGGGACAAAATTAAGCGCCATAACCAACGTCTGGGCGAGCTCCTTGAGAAGAGATCCAAAGAGCTGCAGGGGAGGCTGGAGGTCCTGGCTGAAGTGCGGAGAGAGCATATTCTGGAGCTCACCAATCACATCTTCAACATCCAGGAGGAGAAGCAGGGCAGCAGGTCAGAGCAGATAAGATGAGCATAAACATATTCTAATGAACATTAAAAAATATACATATTACATAGTGCTCTGTCCTTGGATGCATGTTTTATCTGTGCTTATTGCAATGCGTTCTGGATGAGTCAACTACCTATTGTTCGAAAACATTTAAACTTGTAAGACAGCATAATTTTGCTGCTTATTTTGTAGAACAGCCTTGATATTGGGATTGATAGCGCCTGAAAACTCTCTTGTATATATTTCCTGTATGGTTTTGTGATACAAATCACCAGCAAAATAATACACTACTGTTTACAAGTTTGGGGTCAGTACGATTTTTTTTTGTTTGTTTTTAAACAAATTAAACAAGTCCTTCATCAAGGACGCATTTAACTGAGAAAAAGTGGCAACAAAGGCAACTTTGAATGTTCTGTGCATCAAAAAGATCCTGGCATCACAACATTGTTTTCAACATTGATAATAATAAGAAATGTTTATTAAACACCATGTTAGCATAACAATGACTTCTCAAGGATCAACGGACACTGAAGACTGGAGTAATGGCAGCCATCACTGAAATAAAATGCATCTATAATATATTCAAATATTTGACCCTGAACCACAAAACCAGTCGTAAGTAGCACAGGTATATTTGTAGCAATACCCAAAAATACATTGTATGGGTCAAAATCATTAAGATATTAAGTAAAAATCATGTCCCATGAAGACATTTTGTAAATTTCCTACCGTAAATATATCCAAGCTTAATTTTTGATTAGTAATATGCATTGCTAAGAACTTCATTTGGACAACTTTAAAGGCGGTTTTCTCAATACCTTTTTTTTTTTTTTTTTTTTTTTTTTTAAACACCCTCACTTTCCAGATTGTCAAATAGTTGTATCTTGGCCAAATATTGTCCTGTCCTAACAAACCATACATCAATGGAAATCTTATTTATTCAGTTTCAGATGATTTAAAATGCGTTCCATTTTATTAATTTTAATATATGTTCAAATAGAAAATGGTTATTTTAAATATTAATAATATTTCACAATGTTACTTTTTTATCAAATAAATGCAGCCTTGGTGAGCATAAGAGACTCTTTCCAAAAACTTGGAAAAAACTTACTGACCCCAAACTTTTTAACAGTAGTGTGTGTGTGTGTGTGTGTGTGTTTCCCACCTTGTATGCCCGCCATAATCATACTGAATAATCGTTTATGAATGTGCCCTTTGCTTGTGACACTTAACGCTCAGTTGCTCCAGGGACACTCTTTGTGTAATTAGCTTACTATCACTTGGTTTTGCTAAATGAGAATAAACTAATCTTGTTAGGCTGGTTTTTGAATATGAGCATAATAATAAGTATGCTTTATTATGAATAAAGCATAATGCATCATCTTATGTATTTCTGCCCTGCAGGGACCCAGCAGAAGCTGAGAATGACCTTGCTCTGACCTCCAGCACCGTCAGTGAACTCGCAGAGGCGAGGAGAATCACCTACAGCTCAGGTCGCTGGATCTGGGACGATCAGAACGGAGAGACGAGCATCAGTATCACTGGGCCGCACGTCACACTCCCCAGTAATGGAGATTGCTCAGCATATTACAGCTGGGTGGAGGAGAAGAGTGGAAATCAGGGGCCAGGTACAGACTCATGGGTTATTACTGTACATCTCAAATAGTAAATCCACTATAATCCTAAACAAACTTATATACACTGTCATTCCAGTGTTTGGGATCAGTAAGATTTTTAATGTTTTTTTTTGTTGTTGTTTTTTAAAGAAGTTTATGCTCATGAAGGCTGCGTTTATTTAATCAAAAATACAGAAAAAAAATGTAATATCGTGAAATATTATTATGATGTATAATAATGTTTTTCTATTTTAATATACATTCAAATCTAATTTATTCCTGTGATCAAAGCTGAATTTTCAGCATCATTATTCCAGTCTTCAGTGTCACATGATCCATCAGAAATCATTCTAATATGCTGATTTATTATCAGTGCTGGAAACAGTTGTGCTGCTTAATATATTTTTGGAACCTGTTATATATTTTTTTCAGGATTCTTTGATAAATAACAAATATTTATTTAAAACAGAAATATTTTCTAACAACATACACTACTGTTCAAAAGTTTGGGGTCAGTACATTTTTATTTAAATTTTTGAAAAAATGAATACTTTTATTCAGCAAGGATTATTATATATTTATTTATAGTGTATTTATAGTGAATAAATACTGTTCTTTTAAACTTTTTAATAATCAGAGAATCCTGAAAAAAGTATCACAGGTTCCAAAAAATATCAGTAGTTTCCAACACTGATAATAAATTAGTATATCAGAATGATTTCTGAAGGATCACTTAAGACTGGTGAAAATTCAGCTTTGCATGACAGGAATAAATTATAATTTAAAGTATATTAAAATTGAAACCATTATTTTATATTGTAATAACATTTCACAATATTCATGTATTTTTCGGTGGTTTTGATAAAATAAATGCAGCCTTGACAAGCATAAGAGACTTTAAAAACACATTACAAGTCTTACTGATCCCAAACTTTTGGCTGGCAGTGTAGGTTTTTAAATGTCTCTTATAGTTTTACTTGTTACTCGCCATGAAAATGGCATAAGATGAATGGCATTCAAACACTAACATTTTCATCCTTTTAAAATGCAGTACATTCAGTTTTAATGCATTTAGATCTTCTTTAAAGGAAAGAAAATATTTAACAAATTAATTTTACAGAATTATTTATTTTCTTGTGCAGAGATGGACCACATCAACCCGGCACACACTATCAGCGCAGCCCTTTGCTATGCCACACAGCTCGTCAATATCCTGTCTCATATTCTAGATGTCAACCTTCCAAAAAAGTTGTGCAACAGGTTACAGCTGCATCTTTATCGTCTATAATAGTTTTTATACATATTTTGAATTAGTTTTTATTTTTGTTTTTATTTTAATTTTTAATATTTTAGAAGTTTTGTTTTTGACACTTATTTTTTTGTATTTTTTTACTTATTTATTTACTTACTTAATTTATTTTTTCAGTTTGTTTTTTTATATCAAGCTACTAAATGAAAACAAATGTTGCTCTGACAATATAGTATATAGTAAATAAACTTGTCCTCTATTCTGTTTTGTCTTTTCTGCAGTGAGTTCTGTGGAGATAATCTGACCCGTTACCGATTTACCCGTGCCGTAAACAAGCTTAACACCAACATCCTGCACCTCTGCTTCTCACAGGTAAATTCTTCTCAAAACTGAGAGCACTCCGATCTGAGGAGTCATATTCTGATCATACCTCATGTTTATGCTTGATTTTTAGCATGTCGACAGCGAGCTGCTCCATCCTCACCATACTTTGAGGAATATCATGTTTCTAGTGTCTCCAGCAAACAAGAAACTTGGCAGGTGAGAAATTACATAGTCTTGTTCCTTAGTGAAAACACTAATTTTTATATTGTCCATGATTTACACAACCAGTCAAAAGTTTTTGAACAGTAAGATTATTATTATTTTTTTTTTTTTTTAAAGAAGTCTCTTCTGCTCACCAAACCTGCATTTATCCAAAATGCAGCAAAATTTTGAATATATATTAGATATATTGTAAAACAGTTTTACTATTTAAAATAATGATTTTCTATTTGAATATATTTTTTAAAATGCAATTTATCATGTGATTTCAAAGCTGATTTTTACTCCAGTCACATGATCCTCCAGAAATCATATTCTGATTTGCTGCTCAAAAAAACATGTATTATTATTATTATTATTATGTTGAAAACAGTAAAGTAGAATATTTTTTTCAGGTTTTTTTGATGAATAGAAAGTTCTGAAGAACAGAATTTTTTTTCTGAAATAGAAATATTTGTAACATTATAAATGTCTTTATTATCACATTTGATTAATTTAAAGCATCCTTGCTAAATGAAGATATTAATTTTTATAATTTCTCTCCCCAAAAAATAAAAAATAAATAAATACTGACTCCAAGCTTTTGAATGGTATAGTGTATAATGTTACAAAAGCTTTTTATTTCAGATAAATGCTGATCTTTGGATCTTTCTGTTCTTGAAATAATCCTGAAAAAAATGTACTCAACTGTTTTAAATATTGATAATAATAAATGTTTTCTTGAACAGCAAATCGGCATATTAGAATGATTTCTGAAGAATCGCGTGACACTGAAGACTGGAGTACTGAGGCTGAAAATGTAGCTGTGATCACAGAAATAAATCACATTTAAAAATATATTAAAATAGAAAGCAGTTATTTTAAATAGTAAAAATATTTTAAAATATTACTGCTTTTGCTGTGTTTTGGATACAAATGGATACAAATAAATGAGACTTCTTTAAAAAAAAAAACATTAAAAATCTTATTGTTCAAAAACCTTTGACTGGTAGTGTATGTTGTAGCCCATTATTCATAATCCATAATTCATAATTTGGGCTCTGTGTGATATTTTTTTTGTAATATAAGTTACTGTCACTTTCAAAAACATTAAAAAAAAAAATCTTACCAACCCCAAACTTTTGGTAGTTTGTCTTATAATGAAAAACAAATGTGTTGCAAACTTTTCCACTCTTGTTCACTAGAACTGGGCCGTTTGAGGTGAGCGCAGACTTGGAAGACTCTATGGAGTTTGTTGAACCAGAAGCGGCAGGACCGGCGGAGGAGAGCGGAGACGAGGCGGTGACGGATGAAGAAACGGACTTGGGCACAGACTGGGAGACGGTTCCAAGCCCTCGCTTTTGCGACATCCCTTCCCAGCCTATGGATCTGTCCCAGAGCGGCATGCAGGCGTCCCAGCCAGTTGGCAACGCAGGGGGCATGATCTCCTCCGCGGCCGCCTCCGTCACGTCCTGGTTCCGCGCCTACACCGGGCAGCGCTGAGATCCGGTGGATGTGGGGGTGGTTTAAACTGGTTAGACCTATGCAAACACCCCATTACTGTCATCCTCGCTTATGTCAGCTCGGTTATTGGGAGAAATAAAGGGAAATTTTCATCTGACTGCTTGTACTAAATAAATGTGTGGTAGAAACCAGAGCGACGCATGTGATCTTTAGA
The DNA here is from genome assembly GCA_019740295.1 of Labeo calbasu. NCBI lineage: Eukaryota > Metazoa > Chordata > Actinopteri > Cypriniformes > Cyprinidae > Labeo > Labeo calbasu. The sequence goes on from JAHKKF010508969.1 coordinate 14,834, forward strand.
AACAACTCTCCTGTGGTTTTATTGCAGGATGGAGGAGTGTAGTGAACTACTTTTGCATCTTTTGTAGCTCACATTATACTGTAGACACCAGTCAACTTTATCCAGTGTACATTGCCAAATATTTTAGTTTGCTCATCGGTGCAAAAATTGTACATTTGAAGCATTGACTGCGCTTTTAGAGTTCGATTGATGGATTGCACCTTCTCACCAGCTCTTCAAAGAACCTTACTGTATAAATGTTGCTGGACTTGTCTGAGAGAATGGCAAATATTATTGGTGTGTCTTGTTTTAATAGATTATACATTCACAAGAGGAATTGTATTTTATGAACAAATGTTTTTTTTTTTTTCTTAAAACTTCCTTAACCACTGCAGATTGCATTGGGCTGAAATACCCTGCATTGTTATCCAGTGGGAGAGTGGCTGGCTGTCTATTTGCTCTTAGGATTTATGTACGAGTTTATTTTTTCACCATCTTTAGTTGTTGGAAAAAACATATTTACTAAGTTTCATTGTAGAAATGTTTTATTTGTTCTTCAATTATTAAACAGAATACCTCTCTGAAGCATTATTCCTGTATACACAGACTTTAAAAATCTCCTACATTTAATACACAGATCACATATGTAGTATTTGGTCTCAACTTCATTATATTTCTGCTCTCCTTCAAGACATGCAAAGCAAAAGTGAAAAGTGTGTGAGTGCATTTCAAACCCTTTCATCTAGGATGTTATCTTGAATATAGTTTTTATATTTGTGACCCTGGACCACAAAATCGTCATAAGGGTCTATTTTAATAAATAAAGCTTTCTGTTGATGTATGGTTTGTTAGGATAGGACATTATTTGGTGGAGATACAACTATTTGAAAATCTGGAATCTGAGGGTGCAAAAAAATTACAATATTGAGAAAATCGTCTTTAAAGTTGTCCAAATGAAGTTTTTAGCAATGCATATTACTAATCAAAAATTAAGTTTTAATATATTTACAGTAGGAAATTTACTAAATATCTTTATAGAATATGATCTTTACTTGATATCCGAATGATTGTTGGTATAAAAGAAAAATTGATAATTTTTGACCCATACAATGTATTGCTGGCTATTGCTACAAATATACCTGTTCTACTCATGACTGGTTTTGTGGTTCAGAAATGAACAGCATTTTTGGCCTCGTTTACACTGTAGGTCTTGATGCCTAATTCCGATTTGTTGCCTATATCCGATTTTTTGGACCGTCTGTTTACACAGTCTTTTTCATTGTGACCCATATCCGATTCGTGTGTTTACACTTGCTATAATTTCGCGCATGCTCAACGGGGGTTTTTGCACGACGCCGTAGCCAAGATGGACGAACGCGAAATTTGTTTTATGATAGCTTTGCGATGTATGCGAAGTTCGCCGAACAACATCACGATTTTGAGGCGAAGGAGGAGGAAAAGGGCCATCATTGCAGCCGGCACTGCCCTACACTTTCCTCCTCCATGTTTCGTGTGTTTCTTGAATGTTACGCTTCCACACGTACTTCCCACGTACTTTTCACGTACGCTTCACGTACGCAGTTTA
>JAHKKF010508973.1:0-12482 GCA_019740295.1 Labeo calbasu
TCAGCCGTAAAGAAATTATGTTTTTTGAGTTAATATAATGGACTGATATGGTGCCATGATTTTAAACTTTCAAAATGCAGTTTAAATGTGGCTTCAAACGATCCCAAATGCAGTTGTAAACGATCCCAGCCAAGGAATAAGTAGAATAAATAGTCTTATCTAGCGAAACAATCGGTTATTTTCATTTTAAAAAATGCAGTTTAAATACTTTATAATCTCAAACGCTTGTCTTGTCATTTTGTCATTGCTGCAGAAGCATCGACACAGTCTTTGCAAAGTGAACGTGCAAAGATCAAACACCCTTAACAAAAAAGGTAAAACAGCGATATAGGGTGATTTTGAAGTTGAGGGAAACATGAGATGGGAATTTTTTGACATACCCTAACTGTCATGAACCAGAAAAAAACAGTTCAGGCAGAGCAAGACAATTGAGCGTTTGACATTAAAAAGTATATAAATAATATTATTTTTATGAAAATAACCAATCTTTTCACTAGATAAGACCCTTCTTCCTCGGCTGGGATCATTTACAACCGCATTTGGGATCGTTTGAAGCCGCATTTAAACTGCATTTTGGAAGTTCAAAATCGGGGCACCATACCAGTCCATTACACGGAGAAAAATCCTGAAATGTTTCCCTCAAAAAACATAATTTCTTTACGGCTGAAGAAAGAAAGACATGAAGATCTTGGATGACAACGGGTGAGTACATCATCTGTCAGTTTTTGTTCTGGAAGTGGACTTCTCCTTTAATTCTGCCTGTAACTTTTTAAATTTATGATTTGAACCTTAAAAAAAGTCAAATGAGTGACCAAAGTCATATATGACCATGGACCACAAAACCTTGCAGGGGTCAATTTTTTTTTAAATTGAGATGTATACATATTCTGAAAGCTGAATAAATAAGCTTTCCATTTGTTAGGATATGACAATATTTGTCGGAGATAAAACTATTTGAAAACCTAGAATATTTGGTTGCTAAAAATCTAAATATTGAGAACATCGCCTTTAACATTGTCCAAATGAAGTTCTTAGCAATGTATATTACTAATCAAAAATTACGTTTTGATATATTTACAGTAGGAAATGTACAAAATATCTTCATGAAACACAATCTTTACTTAATATTCTAATGTTTTTTGGCATAAAAGACAAATCCATCATTTTGACACATACAGTGTATTGTTGGCTATTGCTACAAATATACCAGTGCTACTTATGACTGGTTTTGTGATCCAGGATCACAAATGAGGAAACACAACATAAAAAATTCATCCTAAGGAGGCGTTTGCTAGGGAAATAGTGTAGTTCCTGGACTGATCCAAGATGATAAAACAGAAGCTCAGCATAAAATCAAAATTGAGCCTCTTATCGTTCTTAATGCTTGCATAATTCATCAGTGTTTTTCAAAGGAAATAAACTTCTAGCAGTTTTTTTTCTTTTAGAATCGCACATCATATTTTGAAAGCAAAATGGATTTTGAACAGCATTTCATGTTGATTTTAGATCAATTTGTCCTCAGATGTTTCTGTATTTATGAATGTTTGTTTTTAACATACTCAGCTTTTCCTCTGGGATATTTATCTCATTACACATTTGGATCTCGGGCCCAGGAAAGCTGCAGTTTCAGCTGAATCGACCCACAGCTCTTGCTTTCTTTTTCCAAATGCTTATTAATGTTTCATCTGTGAGTTAACATTTGAATACACTGACACTGTACCGATTGCATGACTCCTGATTACAGTGACTGTCCTGTTTGATTTACTACAAGAGGTAAAATTCAGGAAATGCACAGTTATTTTACTGAATCTCACATCCTCCTACAGGAATAGAACAGAGAGTTATGTTAGTTGTTAAAATAGGGCAAATTTGATGTTCTGCTTCATCTCTCCGCACAGCCAAGGGTCTGTAGAGCCGGTCTCTAACTACTTCCTACAATGAATAATTTGTTCATCATTCTGTTTGTTTTGTAATCTCGTAGTCTTGTAAAGATTAATGAAGCAGTATATTGAAATTCTGTTTGAAGCTTTTTCTTGCATGCGACTGCAGCATTCGCTGTTTAAAAAATTAAAATAAAAAAAATATATATATATATAAATAAAGCTTTGCTTTGCTCAGATAAATTAGGTTAATAATCAGCTAATTGGAAATCAACCAAAACTTCTGTGGCTCTCGGAATAAAAGCACAAAATTGCAACCATAAAGGCCTGATAGAACATTAAATAGAACATGAAGATTCTATAATGAACATTTTAAATATTCAAAAAGGTTGCATGCACTGCTTTCTAATCTTGTTTGATCTTCAGATTATTTTTATATAGTCTTTCTTCTCTTTCACATGATGCCACATGACTAAGAATGCTTTTTTTTTTCTTTTCCCAAATGTTTTAAAATGTGCTATATTAACACAAATTCCAGATGAGTCGGTTTTATATGCATTACATTCCCACAGCTGCAGTCTCTGTATGGTATTTATGATGATTATTATGGAGCATCAGGCCTCCAAACGGTTGTGAATCACAACATCAAAGGCTTTTGTTGAGAATCCAATGCAAATGCGCAAAATCCTCAGATTTTCTGTTGACCACCTTTTGAGTGAATTTAACAAGGCAGCCGTTAAAATGTGGAAAACATAAACACCGTAGCATCTCACCTCACCCAGCGCTCCCACTTCATTTCTCTTTGCTCGATTCTAGGTCAAGCCACAAATAAATAAATAAACAGCGTTGAAAATATCAGCCTGCATTAATGCGTCCAGAGTTCAGAACAGGTTTGTAAAAGTGTTAGTGAGAGAATGAGTCCAAAGCGTCAAGTAGAACCTGGTAGAACCTAGAAGGTCAATGAAAACCTTAACTTTTTCAAAGTTATTCATATGCATGAATACTGTTGTGCAAATTCTCACCGAGACACGTGTACAGTAATCCCTGAGAATGGTTACGTGGTGTGTTAACAAGGTTGCTAGGCCATTACACCGATGTTCACAGCTGTTCAAAACTGGACCCACGCATAACAATTCACTAGAATGCACAATATTTTCATGCCAGCTTGCCGCATGACTAAATCAAACATAATGAGCGCTGTGCGAAACTGCGAAGAATAGAAAATGAGAAAAAAAAAAAAATTAATAAACACTCTTGACTATCATTATGTTCATTTATGGTACTAATGTAGTAGGTAAAAATTTTGAAGTCATTAAATTTGTTTTCTTTCCACACAAAAAGTATTCTCATAGCTTCACAGAATGGAACCACTGATGTCACACAGACTATTTTTTTTTTTTTTTTAAGATTTATTTTTGGCGTTTTTATGCCTTTATTTGGATAGGACAGTGTAGATGGACAGGAAGCGAAGTGGGAGGGATCGGGAAAGGTTATTAAATGTGGTATTTTCACATGTACTTTCAAATGTACTATACAGAGCCGTAGTTCACTGAGAAGCTACGTAAACAGCTGTCATTATCACAAACGATTTCTTTTGATTTCATAAAAATATTGTCTGAGATTTTCTTTGTCTAACTTATCAGTGAACTACGGCTCTGTGTAGTAAATGCTGCTCTATCTGAAAGCAGGTGATTACAGATCCGTCTTTACTGACAAAATGCACATGGAAATCGCATTCGATTAGTCGTGCAGCCCTAACATGAGGTTCAGTAATTAATGACAGAACTGTCATTTTTTAGGTGAACTGTCGCTTTAAGACAAAGGGTCCTTATTTACTTAACAGAGCAAATTAGTGTAAGACAGCAATCCCATAAAAGTGCAGATGGGAGTGGAAAGCTCTGCGGTTGATTTACTGACAACGTGCAAATTAAAGGACACAGGCGCAGCCGAATCATTTCCATAATGACCGACGCATTGATGATAATCAGCCGATGATAATCAGGTGTGAGTAATCTTCTAACAACACTGGTGCAAAATAGATTGAGACATGTTTTTGGGGATTGTTAAATAGAGGGTTTTCACAACGTGGCAATATTGGCGGCACTGAATGTGAACAATGTCACTGAACTGAATTAAACTTGCATATTTTGCTGATTATTGCTGGTGAAAATGATCAATTATTGTCATGTTTTGAGCTGTACTAATCGGTTGGACCAGGAAAAACATTTGAAGTACTACAGACTGCCAAAAGTTATAACAAATCTAGGAGAAGACTGCAAAAAACTGTCTGAGGAACAAAAGGCGTTTGTGGTTGGCCAAACTGAACCAGGATTTCCAAGAATCTTGACATTCATGTTTGTTCTTACCATTTCTGGTCAGGTATAGGTAAAATATTAGGCTAATGTATTGATTAATACCGCTCATATGTATCTTTACCACCTATTAACTTTGGTCTGTCAAAATATTGCAGCTTTCACACATCTTTTCCATGGTTTAGACAGCATAAATCAGGAGAACAATGTATTCAGTAGTACATTAACCATGCAATCCATGCTGTTGTTTACATCCGAGTATTGCCAGTATGGCCACGCATTTGGGTAACTGACCAAATCGTGATGTAAGTGCAATCCCTCTAAACCAGTGAATAGACAATTGGGAATTTAGTAAATCAACTTGCATTAGTAATTTACTGTAAATACTGTCCTCCCATAAATTTAGTGTCTATAAAGGGAATCTCTTAAAAAGCATGTGCAGTAAGGTCAGTTGCAAAAACAACTCTGTCCATGCCTTCTCAGCCATTTTTCACAGTGTGTCTTTAGTAAATCCTGACAGCCGTTTTTTAAAACAAAAAGAGGGATTGTGTTGGTGCAAGCTGTTAGTACAGTAAATCTGGCCCTAAATCTGTTCTCTGTTCTTCAGGTACTCCATCGACTGGAAGAGCGACCTGGACAGCTTCTTCGACATCGATCCTGTCAGAGGAACCATCTCCACCAACGAGCTTCTGGACAGGGAGAGTATAGCCCAGCACAACATTTCAGTCGTGGCCACTAAAGTTAGTAAGTACGGGCTGTGAACCTCAGAAACGATCCATAAAAGTTCAGTTGTCTTAAATGTTGGGATTTTTTGCGAACTGATTTACGGTAGCGCATCGCAGTGCAGTCAACGGCGGATTCCATTAAGTCTGCTTTTTACGAGCATTCATAAAATGTGACGACTTTCCTGGAATATGTATAAGACACTACAGTGTCTTTCCTTTCTCCTTGACTTAGTGAATTTAACAATTGATGTATGTTCTTAAACTGCTAGTGAATTAACTGTTCCTTGCCATCAAGGTGGTCATTAATAGAAGACTCTGTCTTATATTATGCCTTCCTAAACATTTTATTTTATTTTATTTTATTTTATTTTATTTTATTTATTTATTTTATTTTATTTTATTATGCCAGGTTTCCCATTTTTATTGAACATAATAAATTTTCCGATTTTCCAAATTTTCGCCACATCAGAGGAAAAAAAATCAAGCTTTGGTAAAACATAATAATGACTTCAAAATCATAAATATGAGATAAAAAGTTAAAATTATGACATTTTCATGTAACTATTTTTTACCACTTTTATTTAATAATTACGACTTTTATCTCAAAGTTTTATCGTTTTATGTCACAATTCTACTTCTTATTTCATAATTATTATTTAACAAAGTATGATTTTTTTTTCTTATGTGGCTGAAATGGGCTTCCATATATTTCATTTAGAAAGATGTCAGATTATGGGGAGAAAAGTGTTTACAAACTGCATTTCATATTGACTATTTTAGGAAGTCATTTAAAAAGCGATCAAACTCCAGTGTCAAAGATGTCATTGCTGTAATTGTGTTTGTGTCAGAAAAGATCTGTGGATTGAATCACCACGTAAATAAGCAAATCCATCGTCATCAAGTCGTCAAATCCGCCAAGAAGTCCCCAACGCCATTATCTTGGAGGATATGTGGTGCTCAATCAAAATTACAAACGCGGCGACTCACATTCATTAAGACGGAATGAGGATGAGAGGTCATTAAAAGTTGAGCCTTCATCGCCATGGTAACGGTTATTACTCATTGTCTCTCAAGGTTGCACTGGTGATATGCTAATTGTGATTTCTAAAGCTAATTTGGGAGAGACTTCACACAAGTCTGGGCTGTTAAACTTCACTCCTGCACTGCAATGGGAATTGTCCACCCTGTCTTAGAAGCTCCATTTTTATTCATATTGTATTCACTATCAGTGTCTTTAAGACAGTTTTACATTCTGTTCCACTGGCCCAGAAGGATTCCGAGAAATCACAGAGCACGCAGTCTGACATTCATAACTCGTGGCTAAACTAGATATTAGAAAAAAGAAAAAGTCAGTGTTATTTAAATGTATATATTAATTCTTGATAAACTGAACAGCTGCTGACACCCAGGAGCTTACATTTTCAAAAACACTGAAGAAAATGTTCAAGTAGACGTTATTGTTATTAACAAACCGCATATTTTGAAGTACATTCTTGCCTAAGAACTACATTCCGTGACAAAAACTACAAGCGGAGTGATACAAACGACCAAATGGTTGGAGTTCTGTGATCACTAAAATATCGCACTCCTCTCAGCCAATCAGATTTGAGGATCAGAAAGAACTGTACTATGTATATGTATTATCATTGTACAACATCATATCTCACAAATGTGAATATTAATTCTTTAATATTTTGAACTTTTCAGGCATCCTAGTCGAATAGTTGATTTTAATACAGTTGAAGTCAAAAGTTTACATACACCTTGCAGAATCTGCAAAATTTTACCAGAATTAGAGGGATCATACATTATTTAGTACTGACCTGAATAAGACATTTCACATAATAGACGTTTACATATAGTCCACGAGAGAAAATAATAGCTGTATTTATAAAAATGACCCTGTTCAAAATGTGTTGTCACCTGAATGATTTACAGCCGTTCTTCAGAAAAAATCCTTCAGGTCCAACAAATTCTTTTGTGTATTTGAACCATTCTAGCAGTGACTGTATGATTTTGAGATCTGTCTTTTCACACTGAGGACAACTGATGGACTCATATGCAACTGTTACAGATGGTTCAAACACTCACCGATGCTTTAGAACGAAAAAATGCATTGAGGGCTGGGGGGTGAAAACTTTTGAAGGTCAGGGTAAATTTAGCTTATTTTGTCTTCTGGAAAACATCTAAGTGTCTTCTGTAGCTTCTGAAGGGCAATACTAACTGAAAAAAATACAATATTTAGGCAAAATAAGAAAAATGTACACATCTGTTCAAAAGTTTTCACCCCCCAGCTCTTAATGCATTGTTTTTCCTTTCTGGAGCATCATTGAGCATTTGAACCTTCTGTAATAGTTGCATATGAGCCCCTCAGTTGACCTCAGTGTGAAAAGATGGAAAAACCAAAGAATGTGTGGAACCTGAAGGATTTTTTTGAAGAACAACAGGCAGTTCAACTGTTCAGGAGAAACAAGGGACTCATAAACAACTATCACAAAAAAAAAAACACAAAAAAACCCCAAAACAAAACAAAAAACACTGTGGATCATTCAAGTAACAACACAGTATTAAAAATCAAGCATATGTAAACTTTTGAACAGTGTCATTTTTATAAATACAAATTATTTTCTCTTGTGGACTATATGTAAACGTCTTTAATGTGAAATATCTTATTCAGGTCAGTATTAAATAAAAAATAACATGCATTTTGTATGATCCCTCTTATTTCGGTAAAATAATGAACATTTTGCAGATTCTACAAGGTGTATGCAAATTTTTGGCCTCAACTGTATGTAGTTTTGCATGTCCCTAAAAGTTAGTTATTCAAAACTTTTTTTGCCCACTTTGACCATTTGGAGCTGTTAACTATATGAGCACAAACGTATTTAACGAGCCGTTTTTGCTGTCCTACATCTTATAAATGCTCATATCGCCAGCGTGTAATGTGTAATATCCTTACTAGCATTATACAGTGTCTTGTAAAACATGCTTGACGGCTTTTATATCTCTCAGAACCAGCGATTATGAGGTGCGGAGAACACCTGTTCAACACCGTCACAAGCTAGTCTAGCATAAATCGCAGCTTCTTGTTATTTTCCTCACCTCTCCTGTGCTTATTAAGGGCGTTAATGTCACACCAGGTGGAATTCCAGATGTTCCGGAGACTCAGAATCATATTGGACTAAATATGAAAGTGCTGAGGGAAGCATGAGTCAGCACACAGTTTCCAAACACTTCACGCTTGTTGCACATCGTGAAAACTTCTGCCTTTAGTTTTCATTAGGACAGCAAACATAGGAATACACTTGATTTACATAATCCCTTCTGTGACGCTCATTACAATAGAGTCAGCTAGCTGAAGGAAAAATGCTAGTTTTACACTACAGTTAGAACCAATAAGTTATTTTTTTGCTCTGTTTACACCTTGTACAGTAATGTAAACAGGGCCACAATATAGGGCTGTTGTACACAGTCTATCAAACCTGCAAATGAAGCAGAATTGTTTTGATCTAAAAAAAGACGCGCCTTTTAATAATGATTAGAGGGTTTATATTCGTTTGAAGCCAGGCCAACAATAACCATCAGAGAATGAACAAAAACATCACAAAGACACATGTACTGTTACTGTGTCATAGATCTAGCATACAGCAAACTGAACGATTTCTCCCTTATATAACAGCGCCATCTAGTGGCAAAATCCGTCATTCGGGTCATTACGTTGAAGGCTAGACTTCTAAACTGTTGTTGTTTTAATTAAACATCACTAAGGTTTATTTTTATTTAAAATGTATTGTAAAGTATTTTAAAAAATTGCATTAGCATTCTGCAACAATTTATAATTTTCATATGAACCCTGATGCAAGTGTTTAATCTTAAAATATAAATATTATTACTGCTAGTCTTTTTTAAAAGTATTTTGCAAGTGTTTATCCAGTATGTTTGTGTATTTCAATAAATAATATATTTGTACATTTTCCAGAGGAACTTTGTCACTGTCATCAGAATGTTAAAGTTTATAATTTAAACTTTAATTTAAACTTTTTTAAATTAAACATATATATATATATATAGACTTAAATATAATTGTAATTTATTTTAAAATAATTTAACGAATGAATATGTAAATAAAATAAATAAAAATAAAAATGGCAAAAACAAATGCCATATGAAGCATTCATATATTTCATACACTTATTTAGCAATGAATAAATTAAAAAACAAATTAATTAAAATAAATAAATAAAAACTGCAAAAAAAAAATAATAATAATACATGCCATATGAAGAATTCCTATATTTCAAACAGTCATAAAAAATGCAAAACACATAAATGCCATATGAAGCATTCATATATTTCATACAATTATTTAGCGGTGAATAGTTAAAAAATAATTAATTAAAGAAAATAAATAAAAAATGCAAAACATAATAGATGCCATATGAAGAATACATATATTTCAAACAATTATAAAAAATGCAAAAATCATAAATGCATGAAGCATTTATGTATTTCATACAAATATTTTGCAATGAATAAAAAAATAATAATTATTAAAATAAATTAATTAATTAAATACAAAAAATTGCAAAAACAATATTTCATATGATTATTTAGCAATAAATAAATAAATTTATGATTTGTGTTGGGTTGTATTTTCCCGCAATAAAGGAATTCAAGTTTTAAAAAGCACCTAAATGCATGAATATTTTCACAAAGTCTGCACAGTTCAATATGTGATTAATGAAAATAAGAATAATAAAACATGAATTATGCAATACGAAAACAATTTTTTGCAAATTCTGCAGTGATCGCAATTTAACATTGATATGTGATTAATTAAAAAAAACATACTGGCAGATCTATTATACAAAATGATTACAGATGTAAGAATATGCAAATGATTACTAAAATTAAATTATTATAGATGTATATCACACACACAAAAAAATGACATTTAAAAGATGCAAGTCAACTGAGGTTTGGGTCAAAGTTTGGGTGAATTGTTAACAAAAATATTATTATTAAAATTACTGTCGTGACATTAAATGTATACAGTTAGAAAATGATAAATGTGCTCATATATATTTTGTATTTTAGTTATCTGAACATCTCAAATATGTTTTTGGTCTTGGTTTGAAACTCGAAGTGAATTGCATTTAACTTTTAGTTAGCCAAAACTTCTTTTACAGTAGCTTCACAAAAAGTAATTTGCTGCAGGACATTTGGGGCAGAAGCACAGGACCTGGAGAGTGATGATGTGTCAGATCTCAGATAAATTGTAGCAACAGTAATTTTTTTACTGGACATCAGACGCCCTGGAGCCCCCGAAGCTAAAGTAACAAACAGCTGCACGCACACACACACAGAGACTTTCTCTCCAGAAAGATTGCTCATCTTCATCAAGGTCGCCCACAGGTCTCGGCTTTATACGGGACCCCTGGGAGGGATGAGTTCAGATCCCTCGTTCTAAGCCTTCTCACCTTCTCCTCAGACATGCTGAGCCCATCTCATGGATCTGATCTATAAAAGTTTATTCCGCACTGATGTTCACCTCCACACTGCACGCTCAAGCACAATTCAAACAATATCAGCAAGACGTGCCTGAAAATCAACAGCTGTGCCATCGATGACCTTGTGTGTCAGCTAGAAACCTCTTATTTTTAGACAGATTTTAAGCTTATTTTCTCACTAAAAATGTTGAAACCCTTCTTTTTATGCAATTTTATAAATAGAATAGAATAGTTATATTATTGGAAGCCCATAACCAGTATTTAAATTTCCTTTAAAATTTTCAATGTAAAACCACATGATGGCAGTATAGTATATTAGTTTTGAACATAAGCAGTGTACTACTTTCTTTTCTGACTGTAAATTACTATTTTACATTTTACTTATACATATATATATATATATATACACACACATATAAGTAAAATGTAAAATAGACAGTTGCTAGTGTTTTTTTATTTTATTTTATTTTATTTCATTTTATTATTTTATTTTATTTTTTTATTTTATTTTATTTTATTTTATTTCTACAGTGCTGCCATTAAAAGGAAAAAAAAAAAATTTGCAGTTGCTAATGTGTTTGTAGTAGAATCTAGATCATTGCTAGTGTTTTGATTTTATTATTTTATTTTATTTTATTATTTCCACAGTACTGCCATTAAAATGAAAAAAAAAAAAAAAAACTTTTGCAGTTGCTAATGTGTTTGTAGTGGAATCTAGAGCATTGCTAGTGTTTTTATTTTATTTTATTTTATTTTATTTTATTTTATTTTATTTTATTTTATTTTATTTTATTTTTTATTTCTTATTTCTTATTTTGTATTTCGTTTTATTTTTTATTGTATTTTATTTCCACAGTCTAAACAAACTAAACTTTTATCATTTAAAACATATTTTTATATTGTGGATTATGTTTATTGTGGGTGCGTGATGACGTTCTGTTACATATCTGACATTATACAGTAGTTCATATAGACATGCCAGATTAAATAAAAATATTTTTAGTATTTAAAGTTTTTAGAAAGATTCTTGTGATTTGCTTGTGACTTACAGTGTACTGTTGGTCATAATATGTAGTGTTTGTGTGCTTTGTCTAGATAACCCAGTGCTGACCAGCAGAGTGGCCGTCACAGTTCATGTGCTGGACATTAATGAGTTTCCACCAGAGCTGGCCATGCCTTACGAGACCTTCGTGTGTGAGAGCGCCAAAGTCGGGCAGGTGAGTGAATATAAATGCTTGTGTGTGCATGTGTGTATGTTTGCATGTCCAAAACCAATTCTGGTCTAATGAGCCATTTAAGATGATGTATGACAGATTCCAGAGTCTGACACTCTCATTAAATCCTGAAAGTGCACTATATTCCTGCTTTAGCCAGGTATAGTGTGTGTGCGTGTGTGTGTGTGTGTGTGTGTGTGTGTATGTGTGTGTGTGTGTAAACGTGCCAGGGCATTTCCTAATCTACTGTAACTTGCCCATTTACACTGAACCACTGAATCTTGTGTAAACAGAAAAAACCTTTCTGAAAACATGCTATTTTTATTTTATACAATATTTTCTTTTTTTGCATTTTCATGTAAAATATTTCCTTGTATATTATCTGAAAACAAAAGTGAGTAGTTTTTTCCCACTCAAAGCTCACCACCACAGTTACTGATGAGTTTGAAGTGGTATCTGCTTTATTTATTTTATTTTATTTTATTTTATTTTATTTTATTATTATTTTTTTTATTATTTTATTTTACACAGTCCTGCTTTACTAGGTGCCAGTGAAGGGGGACAATTCTTTTGCAGTTGCTAATGTGTTTGCAGTTAAGTCTAGAGCATTGCTAGTGTTTTTATTTATTTATTTATTTTTTTATTTTATTTTATATTTTCACACTCCTGCTTCACGTATTTATTTCACTGTTCTGTTTCACTAGGTACCTGGAAGGAAAAAAATAAATAAAAATAAATACATATGCAATATATATATATATATATATATACACACATCTATATATATATATATATATATATACTTAACTTTTTAAGTTTTATTTTATTTTATTTATTTTTT
>JAHKKF010508990.1:0-25785 GCA_019740295.1 Labeo calbasu
GAGCTGAATCAAATTATTCGCGACCCGCGGTCCCGAATTGAATTGAAAGAATCGCGATCCACGGTTCGAAATCCCGATCTGAATCAAATGATCCGCGGTCCCGAATTGAATCAAAAGATTCGCGATCCGCAGACCGAAATCCCGAGCTGAATCAAATTATTCGCGACCCGCGGTCCCGAATTGAATTGAAAGAATCGCGATCCACGGTTCGAAATCCCGATCTGAATCAAATGATCCACGGTCTCGAATTGAATCGAAAGATTCGCAATCCGCAGTCCAATATCCCGATGTGAATTAAATGATTCGCAGTCCGTGGTCCAAAGTCCCGAACTGAATCGAAAGATTCGCGGTCCGAAATCCCAATCTGAATCAAATGAGTCCTCGGTCCGAAATCCCGATCTGAATCAAATGATCCGCGGTCCCGAATTGAATCGAAAGATTTGCGATCCACGGTTCGAAATCCCGATCTGAATCAAATGATTCCTCGGTCCGAAATCCCAATCTGAATCAAATGAGTCCTCGGTCCGAAATCCCGATCTGAGTCAAATGATTCGTGACCAGCGAAAATCCTGAAGACCCCGAGTCAAATGATTGTCAATCAAGTCAAGTCCCGAACTGATTACAAAATATTTACACAAGAATGGTGTGACAAATGCACATGAAATGTGTAAATTGTTGATAAAACCATTCTTGTGTAAATTATTGCATTCAATGAACATCGAAACAGGTTTAACTGTTTAACTTGTTTAACTGTTTATAATTTAAATTAATTATTGATTGGTTATTTTAGTATCACTGAGATGACAATATAGATTTTATTAATATTTTGAATTTATTTGTTTTTGTTTTTATATTTTTGATTTTAAAATAAGTTGAATTATGATATGTATGTATATATATATATATATATATATATATATATAAATAAATAATGAATGTTTTTTTTTTGTTTTCATTATAATTTTATTTAATAAATTTATTAACATTATTAACAACATTTTTTATGTTTGTATAGTTTTTATTAATTTTTGTTCAGTTTTATTTTGAGTTCTTTTAGCACATCAAGTTAAACCACATGAAAATGAGAAATGTTGCTTTGGCAACTTGCTGAAATAAAATAAGTAAAATAAAAAATAAAATTAATGTTAAAACAAGACATTCAAAAACAAACAAAATATATATATATATTTTATTTCATAATAACCCTGATTTCTTGTAAACCATTCTTACATAAATTTGCACAATCAGTGAAATGATTTATGTAAGGATGCTTTTATGAACATCCATTAAACTGTCAAGGGAAAAAATAAACAATTTCTGAACAGAGTCCATGAAACATGAGCATAATGAATTCGTACAGCACAATTTTATTAAGATCACATGAATAACTCCACATGTTGACGTCTATACTCACACACTGGCAGAGCTCACAGATGAGGAAGGCTCCCAGCGTGGCCTCCTCATGGTTGTCCTGAATGTCCACGTTGATGACGTGCACCGGCTGAAAAGTCTCCTGCTCACGCGAGTTCAGGTCTGAAAGAGACACACAGACACACACACACACGTTACTCTGGAGCTACACGCACACAAACACACGTGAACATACAAACAGACGCTCCTCACCCTCCAGCACCTGGTCGTACACTCGCTCCTCACACGTGATCACCAGGTCAAACTGCTCTTTGCAGTTCTGGAAGCGCTCGGGACGCGTCTTGATGCGCTTGTTGCGGTCCAGCATGTGCAGGATCCCGTTCTGTGTGTATCTGAGGAGCGCAGCCGTCAAGGAAGACAAAACACAAAACATTCCAGAACGCACCACAGCGCGTGTCCACAAAGGGTTAAAACACTGGAAACACATACACTGGCGCCATCTATTGGTCAACCTCAGTCTGAGCCTGTGGAAATCACTTCTCAACTCTCTTCTATAAATACAGTCAAACTGGATCACAATGAGTTTCATTGAATGAATTCAGTAAATAATACACTGCAGAGTGTGGGATTCAGTCAATAGGCAAAGGAGCATTCATAATCGTGTCCAATCACTGAATAAATCAGTTCACGGTCCAAAGAAAATTTAAATCTTAAAAAACAGTTTATGATTTTCTTTGAACTGCTGCTTTGAAGTTAAACTGTAAATGAGGCTAGTTAAGATCATTTCTGAGGTATTTTCACCATCAAATGCTTTAGATTTGAACAAGAGTTTCAGTTTTCATAACGCTGCAAACCAAATGTTTTATTCTCATTTTTGCAAGTATGACTTTTTTTTTTAAAAGCTAATCTGTTTCTAAAACCTGTTTTACCATTTATCAGGTGAAATTTTTTTTTTAAAAAATGCAAAAAAAAAAAAGTTTAAAAATATCTAACCTTTAAAACAAGACAAATTTACTTGCATAAATATAAAAACTTGTTTTCATAGATTTTTTGGTTTCTCTCATTATGCTTATATTATCACCAAATCTTGGATTCAATCTTTCTGTCAGCTTGTTTTCTCTCAATTTGCACAGGTTTTGTATGTTTTTGAGCTAGCTGATCATAGTCTCATTGATAGGAGCTCACGCATCAGTTTTTGAGTGAAAGCAGCATTATTTGTGGATAATTTTAGCAATAATCACTCAAAAATTGAGGTTTAACCTCAGATCAATGAAAAAACTGTGCCGACTAAAAGAAAACAAGCTGATAAAAAGACATTTTTGACACAAGATTTGATAATAATATAGCATTCATAAATTTATAGACTGGTCATTTTTGATTGGGAACACCCATAAGTGTAACAAAAAGTGGGAAATAAATTCCCAAAAAAGTACAAAAAAAAAAAAAACATCAAAAATATTTCTTAAGTTTTTATACACCCTGTGTGAGTAAAGTCAGTCAGTTTTAGTCTAATGTGAAAACATTAACTAGCATTTTCAGAAAAAAAAAATCCAGGTCAAAATGAAAAAAAAACAAATAAAACATTTGCATAAATAAGAAGAGTGTTTTTGCAGTCTGATTACAGCTCTACTTTGAGAAGTCATTCACGTCTGGAACGGTTTGAGCACTAACCCTGAATGAGCACTAGCACTAGTGACGCTTGACTGATCAAACAACACTACAAAGAGTCCACATCTGATCCTCTGGAGGACTGTGACAAACTCGACCTGTTCTGATGAACTAAATGTGTCCTACCGTAGACTCAGATGCTTCTACAGGTGACGGGTTTGCCATCAAAAGCTAAATATACTTATACAAATGCAAACAATAAAATAAAATTTGAGTTTATAGCTGTCGGAGGTTTACGGTTCGATCTGGTTTAACTGGCAAACATATGAATGGCAAAAGCATCGTTTGCCCAAACCTGACTTCACATCAATCCTGTACAAAGTTTAATCTACTTTGGGTGAAACGCTGCTGCTAATGGGAATTCGCTGGACGCCAACACGCCCGAGTCGTGACGCATTAGAGGAATCAATCTGTGACCTGCTTTCCTGTGAACTCAATGAATCAGAGTCTGGAAAGAACAGCAGCAGCAGCTCTGATTTCATCCAAACCGGACAGACGAGCCTCAGAACCCAATGAGACCGTACGTTCTGTACCTTCCCTTGTCTTTTTGCTAATTAATTCAGATGTTTGGCTCGCGTATTAGCGAGCAGCGGGTCCTTTGTGTCACCAGGCGTCTTAAAAGGAAATTATAAATCTGCCATTTACGCTCCTCACGTCGTTCCAAACCTGTACGATTTTCTTTCTTCTGTGAGACACACCTGAAAAGATTTTGAAGAACATTGGAAACCAAACCTTACTGGACTGTAATATCTCAAAATACCTTCTGTTACAGGTTTAGAACAACATGAGGAGAGTAAATAATAACCGAACGATAATTTCTGGTTGAACTACCCCTTTAATTTGAGGGACACTCCATGGAGTTCGTTAGGTCACTTATCTTCACTAAAACAGCGAGGCTCTTATGATTTAAACTATGTCATATGTGACCCTGAACCACAAAGCCAGTCATAAGTGCCAATTGTTCCACTGATGTATGGTTTGTTAGGATAGGACAATATTTGAAAATCTGAAATCTGAGGTTGCAAAAAATATTGAGAAAAATCACCTTTAAAGTTGTCCAAATTGAAGTTCTGAGCAATGCATATTACTGATCAAAAATTGAGTTTTGTAGGAAATTTACAAAAAAAGCTTCATGGAACATGAACTTTACTTAATATCCCAATAATTTAGACCCAAACAACGCATACAATTTTCACCCATGCTACTCAAGACTGGTTTTGTGGTCCAGTGTCACATATTGCAATTCTTAAAATAATCTCGCTTAAAAGGTTTCAAAAACGGTTTTGCGCAGTGACCCCATAAAACAAGCATTTTGGGTTCCTCAAAGAACCTTTCAAAGCTTAAAGGTTCTTTAAAAACTTTTTTCAACTTTACAGAACCTTTTGTACAGAAGAGAACTACTGTGGATTCTTTACTGAACCATCGATGCCAATAAATAACCTTAATCTCAGAGTTCGTTTTTGGCATTCTCTGTCGACTAATCAATCAACCGAAGGTTTGGTTTGATTCTGGGGCTCCTATCAGGCGTATTTGTGTGCGTGTATGCTAGGGATACAGTTCCTTGTCTTTACGGACCAGGTCGTTGTACATCTGCTCATAAGTGGTTTTGAAGTCGTAAATGTTGGGCTTGTCCGGAGCCGGTCCCGGGAGTTTCACGTGGGTTCCCGTGCCGAAGGAACGCACATCAAACCCTCGCTTGCTGTAGGAATAACAGACAGACAGTGAGAAACAGCAAACACATGAGGACAGAACAGACGTGAACTCAAATCGTCCCTGACCTGCGGCGACTTACCTGAGATCGCTTACCTGACCTAGATCAACCTAATGGATGAAAACGAGGCGGTGAGGGACAAATGTGCCGTTTGATGGCCTGCGTAACAGCTTACGTAATTATCAACCCCCGACTTTTTATTTTCAGTTCAATCCACTCGAGTCCCTCACAGCCTCGTTTTCATTCCTGCCAAAAAATTAAGTCTGCCGCTTTCCCTAAGATCTACATGTATGTATTTTTTACCATATCACCTACTCATGTTATCTGTCTAATAGAAAGGTTCCATGGATTTCCATGGACTACATGAAGTACCATGTGAATACCATAGTACATGAAGATGCTAATGGTTCACTACCATAGTACTGCCATCACTGTACCGTGGTACTGCACCATCACTACCTCATTACATCATTTATTTATTAAAAAAATAAATCTAAGTCTTCGATAGTGTCCTTAATCTGACTACTTTTTTCCAGAAGTTTCTTCATTTTTCAGTTCAAGCTTTTAGACGATCTCCATCAGCTGTTTCTAAACGCGTTTCTTTGCTGTAAAACAACGTAAAATAGAGTTTCCTCTAAACGATTCCGACTCGGCTCGTTCGGATTCTTGCTATCTGACTGTCCCGTTTCGATTCAGATCGGCGTTTGGACCATTTGGACGCCGGTTTGGACAGCTCAAGAAACAAAACGACGAAAAAAATAACGGCGAGGCGGATGACAACCCGCCCGGTGGTGTCGGGGCTCGAGTTCGGCTCGTTTTTTTTCCCTCGTCGTTACCTCAGGATGTTGTGCGCTTCCATGCTGCGGTTCTGGTTGCTGGAGCACACGACCGCGACACGAAGCGGATGGGCCGGCATCGCTATCTAAAGCCCGGTGAGAGTGGAGCTAGTTTGAGGGATCGGTTCGGCACGAGAGCTCGGTTCGACGCTTCTGCTCGGATCCGCTGAGGGGAAGAAAATGGCGTCTGCGCTGCGCAGCTGTCAGTGCAGCGTCACAATGGGGGGAGGAGGAGTGGGCGGAGCTTCCGCTGAGGCCTCGCGAATCACAATGACGAATGAAAACGCACATACTTCATTTAGACATTGGATGACAGTATAATTTGTGTATCGATTCCAACATAAAAAAATAATAAAACAAAGCCAGTGAATTAAATTCACCCTCTTTATTGACACAAAAAGTTTGTATTACAGAGAGAAAAAGCACAGTATTCAAATGACTGTTCAGCCAGTCAGTGGGTCCTTATTTTGGTGAATATTACTAACTCAGAATTAGAATTAGAGTCGTGTAAAGATAAGGCATACTGTAAATTATTGGGTTTGACACACAGAACATCAGAGTACAAAACTACAGCATCCCTTTACTTCCTTACTACACCCGCAAAACATCATTATTACCTTACACAAAGCCATCGTATGCAGTTATTTTGCATTTCTAAAACAAATATTAATATAGCTATCAGTCTAAATATCAACGAGTGCACAGTTTTTTTGGTAAATGAGATTATTAAATGAGACTATGCACATAAACACAGGAAAAAAAGCTTGTTGTATATATCAAAGTGTGTGGCTATGTTCGGAATAGCATACTGTCATATTATTCCTACTATTGCTGTGGTATACTGTATCCCACAATCCAACGCTCTTGACTTGACCTGTGATGAATGAACTGGATGGCCTTTCTCGACTGCCAAAATTTTAAAATTGCGCTGAAACATGCAAACAGTCCTTTACGTGCAACATGATGAGGTCATGTGGCAAAACAGCACACTTCTATTTCAGAATAATGCACACAAAAGTCGTAAATGGCGTACGCTACCAATCAAAAGTTTTTGAAAAGTAAGACTTTTAAAGTTTTGTAATTACAGAAGTCTCTTCTGCTCACCAAGCATGGGTTTATTTGATCCAAAACACAGCAAAAACAGTAAAATTCTGAAATGCTTTTACTATTTAAAATAGCTGTTTTCTGTGTGAATGCTGTTAAAATGTATTTTCCTGTGATCAAAGCTGAATTTTCAGCATCATTACTCCAGTCACATGATCCTTCAGAAATCATTTCTAGTATGCTGATTTGTTGCTCAAGAAACATTTCTGATTATTATTAGCATCAATATTTAATACACGAAAGATCCAATGATCAGCCTTTATCTGAAATAAAAAGCTTTTGTAAAATCAATCACTATACCATTTAAAAGCTTGGAAACAGTATAATAGTAAGTAAGAAATGACAGAAATTAACACTTTTATTTAGCAATGATGCATTAAACTGATTGAAAGTGATTATAAAGACAATTATAATGTTACTAAGATTTCTAAATGTTTCTGAGCAGCAAACAATACTACAACAATACTAGAATGATTTCTGATGGATCGTGTGACTGGAGCAATAATGCTAAAAACTCAGTTTTGAAATCACAGGAATAAATTACATTTTTAAATATATTCAACTATTTTAAACAGTAAAAATATTTTAAAATTTTGTATTTGCTGTACTTTGGAACAAATAAATGTAGGTTTCCTGAGCAGAAGAGACTTTTTTAAAAAACATTACAAATCTTCCTATTCAAAAACGTTTGACTGGTAGTGTATACCGCACAGTATTCACTAAAGAGTAGCTAAGTATTCCATTCCGAACACAGCCGGTGTGTTGTAGTGTTGTGAAAGTGCATCTCAGGAGCAGCACAGCAGTTCGATGTGGATTCTGCACTTTAGTTCAGATCCTGAGTTGTAGGAAGGTGCGCGTGTGTGTGTTTGCATGAAGGTAACGACGCATGATGCGTTTTCACAGGTGCGTGTGTAAGTGCGACCTGTGCGAGTGTTGTGCGGTAAGCGTGTGTTGCGCCGTCGGGTTCATGATATTTTCAGTGATGTACGCCACCAGTAGGCATATGATGACCAGCATCACGCAGATGGCTCCGCCCACCGTCGTCATGGCGATAACGATGTCCTGCATGCCGCCGGGCGCGAGGCTGAACTCCACGCAGGCCTGGGCCCGCTCGAGGGCGTAGGGCCGGACGCACAGGCGGTAGGGCACGTTCGCGTGCAGCTCGTTGAGTAAATAATCCCTGCAGCTGCTGCCCAAATGCACCCCGGCACATTCGAACTGCGTGTAGCTGCCGTTCCACCAGCAGCTGAGCCTAAAGCCACCCGTTTGACCCGGCGTGAGACCCGTCGGTAGGGCCTCGTGACCGACCGTCCACTGGATGAACACACTTCCGTTAGACAGAATATTCGCCGTGAGCTGCCCACCTGGTGAGCTCACCTGTCGACAGGAAGCGCTGGCGCACCTGAAGTCAGGTTGGGCGTAGCGGAAGCACAGTGGCCCGGGGTCACCAGCGCCGAGAGTGCGGTATGCGCACAAGGGCCCGACTTCACCCAGAACGCGCCAGCGTTTTACAGTACTGTTGTCCTGTAGCTTTGGTATCCACTCCAGAGAGTCTCTATTGGTGTATTTATTGGTATTATTACTGTCGGTGGTCTCGTATTGCGCATCGCGGACGCTGCTGGTCCGGTTCGGTAAAGCAGAACTCCCGCTGCTCAGGAAGAGCAGAACCGCGCAGCGGAGGAGAACCGATCCCTGATGGCGTGCCATGTCTGATCTATGTGTTAAACATTTACAAAGGACGGACAGATGTGGAGAATAGCGGAGAGCGTGCGGTCGCCATCACACCGGTACGCGACGACCTGCAAAATAAATAAATAAATAATAGCCCAGAACCGAACCCAAAACACCGAATCATGCTGCACACCGGCCTCGGATTAACAAAATAACGACTGAATGTCTAAATTCACAAAGAGCTAAACACCCTCAGTAAACATTAATAAGCCGACAGATGTCGTACGTCAAGATTTAATGTAAATAAAGATGAAGATTAATACCTCAGAGAACGAGAAAACCTCCCGCTGCAGCCGCCGAACGAGAGCGAGCATCTGTCCGAGTGCGCACGCGTCACTATTAATTATCATTATTCCCTCTCGCTTTCATTCATTCTCATCACATCTCCGTCACGAAGCGTTATTTGTTCTACAAAAGACGTGTTTTAATGTTAAAATATGCTCTAGATCATTCTTAATTGTACTGAATTAAATGAACACACGTACGGGTAGATTATCTGCTGGTAACTAGTTTAATAATTTGCTAAAATAATCTGTCATTATTAACTACAGAATACACTAGTAATACTGTGTTTTGGACACGTACGCAGTACATAAGGGAAGCAGCTGGTTTGATTTCATGCATTTTGTTTCTCATTGTTTCATTGAAAGTTCCGTGAAAACATAGCTAATCAATATCGTCAACGTGTATTAATGTCTTTAAATTAATTTTTAAAATCATATAAAAAAGATTATGTTATTTCTATTTGCGCATTTAATTTGGCATTAATTTATAATGTCTGTCCTCCATCTGGATCACTGTGTATTTTCAGTTGTTCGTCAGTTTGAATATGACGCCATCTAGTGTTCATCATCAGTATTTCACTAATAAACTTTAATGATCGGAACATTAACGGACTAAAAAATCATTTATCAGCTATTTAATATAAGTTCTTGAGGTTAAAAAAAGGCGGGTACAAGTGTTACGTAAGAATGACGCACGGTGAACGAGCGAATGAAATAGTCATATGAGCTGATTAGAGTCAGTGACGGTGATGTTGGTCCAAACACACAAACACGCGCGTGTTCATCTGGAGGATTGAGTCAGCGCTTCGACTAATGACGGGAACATGCCGAATCAGACAGACTTTAATAAGACCCACGAGAATAAGAGACGAACGCGTCTCCATCAGCACTTTACACACTCTTCACTCTTGTACATATGTGACCCTGAACCACAAAACCAGTCAGAAGGGTCAATTCGTCATCATCCGAAATCTGAATAAATAAGCTTTCCATTGTTGTATGGTTTGTTCGGTACATTATTTTCAACTATTTGAAAATCTGAATCTGAGGGTGCAAAAAATCTAAATATTTAAAAGATAATCTTTACAGTTGTCCAAGTGAAGTTCTTAGCAATGCATATTACTAATCAAAATTAAGTTTTGATATATGTACAGTAGGAAATTTACACACTATTTTCATGGAACATGATCTTTACTTAATGTCCTAATGATTTTGGCATAAAAAAGAAATCGATCATTTTGACCCATACAATGTATTGTAGGCTATTGCTACAAATATACCCGTGATACTTCAGACTTAAGGTTTTGTGCTCCAGGGTCACATATTTCTCAGAGTGGGTTTATTTCCGAACGTCAATTTCTAGACACAAACCATTAGACCTACAAATCAGCTAACAAAAATATATTCTAAGAACGTTTTGCTA
Organism: Labeo calbasu; assembly: GCA_019740295.1. Taxonomy (NCBI): domain Eukaryota; kingdom Metazoa; phylum Chordata; class Actinopteri; order Cypriniformes; family Cyprinidae; genus Labeo; species Labeo calbasu. The sequence goes on from JAHKKF010508990.1 coordinate 10,129, forward strand.
AAGTTCCTATTAGTTTATGGAAACATTAGTGTACTGCGAACATTCAAACCAGTTTTAACCGTTTTGAACGTTAGACTGCATTTTGCAAACATTGTGTAAAAGTGTTTATGTATGTCCGCTGAACGTTCTGAAACCAGTAACATTTAAAAAAAAAAACGTTTGACAAACAAATCGTCTTAAAGGTTCCCAAAACAAAACGTTCTATGAACCCAGATAACTTTGAACGAACATTCTGTTAATGTTAATGGAAGAACTGTTGTTCATCTGGGAGAACCAGAACGTTAGCTAAAGTTGTTAACTGGATACTGAACATTTCCAGCGTTATTGGCCATGTTGTCATAACTAAACAGCCCATTAAACTATTATGATACACAAACAATTTTTAAAACAAAAATGTGAAAGAGAACGAATAAATATGTCAACTCTAGCCTCATCTACGAGTCTGTCAGTTGTTGGCCGTTTAACAGTCATATTTGAACCGATCAGATGTTCGTCGCTCAAGCGTTTAAAAATTGATTAAAGATTAAAATCCCCGCGGCCTCAGATGCCTGAAAAACTGCAAAGCGTCGAACGTTTGAGTTTAGTGGAGCCTGAAAACCCGCTGTTGAGGGTGAGATTGTTCATCTGAGCGCATGTTTGTGTTTATATACTGAGCTGATGTGAACCATCGACCGTTATTCGGCCCGTTATAAGCTGCACACGATGGACGGAACGGAGACAGACAGACTGAGAGACAAACGGCCGTGAGACAGACGGACAGACAGACATGTCTGAGGTTCTGACGGTGGACGCAATCCTCTTCGGCCTGCTGGTGTTCTCCGGCATTATAGGAAATGTTATGGTCATCAATGTGGTGAGAGAAAACAAACACCAATGAACCAAAACTTAAGATTGTTTTAATTCCAGTAAATCGAGATGTTTTGGTAGATACTTTTATCCAAAGTGACTTACATTGCAATTAAAGTACATATTTGCATTTTTAGAATTTCTTGCTTTGCCTGAGACTTGAACTCGTGACCTTGGCATTAGGGGCGCCATGATCTACTGTTGGACTAGTAACCGTAATGACATAGATTAAACTGAAGAGCGTCTATCTTTGATTGCGGCTCACGAAATTAATCATTAGCCTATATTTTGTGTAAAGAACACGAAGCCTACTTTAGGCCATCAGCATTTTTTCTACAAGGTTTTCTAATTTTCAGGACAATTATATTTATATCATAAATGTGATGTAAATATATAATGATTAAGAAATTGAAACTTATTTAAATATTATTGATATGATTTGTTGGACTTTAATGTTTAAACTAAATTAAATTTATTTTCACTAAATTAACATTTAAAACAAAAACTAAAATAAATGTTACACATTTTTCTTAAAACATCTCATATTTATGAGTTTTATTTCTAAAATTTATTTATCTGAATATGTATGATATTTAAATAAATATGTGACCCTATTTGTAGCAATAGCCAACAATACATTGTATGGGTCAAAATTATATATATTTCTTTTATGCCAAAAACCATTAGGATATTACGTAAAGATCATGTTCCATTATGATATTTAGTAAATTTCCTACTGTAAATTTGTCAAAACTTAATTTTTGATTAGTAATATGCATAACTAAAAATTCATTTGTACAACTTTAAAGGTGATTTTCTTAGTATTTAGATTTTTTACACCCCCAGATTCCAGATTTCAAATAGTTGTGTCTCGGCCAAATATTGTTCTGTGCTAACAAACCATACATCAATGGAAAGCTTGTTTATTCAGATTTCAGATGATGATGACCCTTATGACTGGTTTTGTGATTCACATATTCAATATTAAATTAAACTACTGTTACATTAAAATGATTAAATATTAATTTATTAATATTAATTATTTTTCTTAATGGTTTTTATGTAATCTAAACATTCAATATATTTCAATAAATGATTAAATAAATTTAAATTTTAAACAATTCTAAATGTAATATTACAATCAAATTAATAGTATATATTATATAAAATAAACATTGATTATGAAATGTGTTTATGTAAAGAGATTCCAATGAGAACTACCAAGAAAAAATGAGAAAACCATATGGAGACCACAAAATCTAAGTTTTTGACTTGTGACGTGTGAACATTTGATTGATTTCGAGTGTTTTCCGTCTCTTGAATCAGTGTTTTGTGTGTTTGCAGGTGTTCCAGTGCGCTAAGGAAAGCGCCTCCCGCCACCTTGCGCCGTCCGACACCATCCTGGTGAACCTGTGCATGGCCAACCTGCTGACGTCGGTCTTCCGGACGGTGCCCATCTTCGTGTCGGATCTGGGTCTGGAGGTGTCGCTGTCGCCCAGCTGGTGCCGCGTGTTCATGCTGCTGTGGGTGTGGTGGCGCGCCGTGGGCTGCTGGGTCACTCTGGCCCTCAGCGCCTTTCACTGCGCCACCCTGCGGCGGCAGCACGTCACCATGGGTCCGCTGGGCCACCAGCGCGAGCGCCGGCGCGTCTGGGCCGTCTTGGCGGCCGTGTGGGGCGTCAACCTGATGTTCTCGCTGCCGGCGCTGGTGTACACGACACACGTGCGTGGAAACGCCACGGTGGAGCTGATGGTGATCAGCTGCACGACTCGTCCATTACTGGGCTGCGTTTGGGAGTTTCCCACCAACCAGCAGGGCTACGCGTTCGCCTCCACGTCGCTGGCGCTCAACGAGGTCATGCCGCTCATACTGATGGTCGGCACTAATCTTTTGACGCTGCACTCGCTCGCTAAGCACATCCGGGCGGTTACGGCGGGCGCCGGCGGCGCGGTGGAGCTCGACCGGCACGTGTCCAGCGAGAGGAAGGCGGGTCACGTGATCATGGCTCTGGTCGCGCTATTCGTGGGCTGCTGGGTGCTGCAGGTCGCCGCGGTCACGTACTACAACCACAACGGCGGGAAGCACGCGGAGGGACTGCTGACCGTCGCGCATTTCTCGGCGTCGCTCTTTGTGGGCTTCAGTCCGCTGGTGGTGGCGCTCGGACACGGGAAACTGCGGCGGAGGATCAGTGCGATGATGCAGCGTTGGACGCACTTCATCAAACGCCCGCAAACGACAGCGGCGGCGCAGAAAGACGCACCAGTCGCGAAAACTGCACAGAGCGGGAAAATGTGACTCTGTGGCATTTATTTGCTTCAAATCATGTGCGAAAACAGGACTGATCGCAATTTGTGATGCATTTTATATTGAGTTGTTTACTCATTTCTGTTTTATCTTGTTTTATTCCTATGTGTATTGTCATTAGCATATAAGTTCAAATAAATGATGAAGTTGGCTTGAGAAAGCCAGTTTACTGATCTACTATTTAATTTTCTTCTTCTTCTGAGACTAAATTTTGAAGTGAATCTCCTCCTAGACTTTTACAGCTATAACCACCAAACTCAGGTCAGACATTCAGACTGGTCTGACGCAGGTTGCTATATCTTTTCTAACTGATCTGACTTATGGTTTTCATAAACCAGACTATCAAATGGTAACTAATAATGCTAGCAACATATTAGCAACATGCTAATCATGCTAGAAACATACTAGCAACATGCTTATCATGTTAAGAACGTTAGTAACTTGTTAATCACGCTAGAAACATGCTAGCAAAATGCTAATCACACTAGTAACATGCTAAGAACATTCTGGTATCATGTTAATCATGCTAGCANCATGCTAAACATGCTAGTAACATGATAATAATGCTAGAAACATGCTAGCAAAATGCTAATCACACTCGTAACATGCTAAGAACATTCTGGTATCATGTTAATCATGCTAGCAACATGCTAAACATGCTAGTAACATGATAATAATGCTAGAAACATGCTAGCAAAATGCTAATCACACTAGTAACATGCTAGGAACATTCTACTAACATGCTAATCATGCTAGCAACATACTATCAACATGCTAGCAACATGTTAATCATGCTAGAATCATGCTAGCAACATGCTAATCATGCTAAAATCATGCTAGTAACATGATAATGATGCTAGAAACATGCTAGTAACTTGTTAATCGTGCTAGTAACATGTTAGTAACACGCTAATCATGCTAGTAACTGGCTAATAATGTTAGAATCATGCTAGTAACATGCTAATCATGTTAGAATCATGCTAGCAACATGCTAGAACCTCGATAATCATGCTAGAAACATACTAACAACATGCAAATCATGTTAGTAACATGCTAATCATGCTAGTAACTGGCTAATAATGTTAGAATCATGCTAGTAACTGGCTAATAAAGTTAGAGTCATGCTAGTAACATGTTAATCATGCTAGTAACTGGCTAATAAAGTTAAAATCATGCTAGTAACATGCTAATCGTGGTAGAATCATGTTATTAACATGTTAGTAACATGCTAAAATCACGCTAGCAACATGCTAGTAACTTGATAATCATGCTAGCAACATGCTAATTATGCTAGTAACTGGCTAATAATGTTAGAATCATGCTGGCAACATGCTAGTAACTTGATAATCATGTTAGAAACATACTAGCGACAAGCAAATTCATGTTAAATCGTGCTAACATGTTAATTCACACTAAAGCATGCTAGCAATATGCTAAATCATGCTAGCAACATGGCTAAACGATCCTAAATCATGGTAGCAACATGCTGATTCATGCTAAAAACGTGTTTGTTCCCACTCTGTCCCAAACCTCAGTTTTAACAATTAAATTCAAACTTTATGCTTTTCAATGTTATTTCAAACTTTCAGACAAGGCTTTCTCAAGCCAACTTCAAAGTTCATCTGTGAACTTTACTCATCTAGTTTTAAATGATCCACAGTGTCAGCTTTGCTGTTAATAATCTTGAACGACATAAAAACGTGATATATGCAAAGAATCTCTAGTCAATTGTGAGTTTAATCAGTTAAACAGCTGCCAAGAACAACAGACATGACACAAATACAATCCACTTAAAGACAAACATGATGTAGCCCAACGTGTCCAAACAAAGCCACTTTTCTTCAGTCACAGAGAATCCAGTTTCACTGGCAATTACAAGCGTGTAAATTCTGATGAGATGCGCTGAAATAATTTCACAATACAGCACGTCTCTGATATCTGCCGTCTATCCAAACAGAGAGAGCGTGCGCGACAGGACTGACTTTATGAACGCCCGCAGCTTCCTGTGTCCCACGGCGAGGACGATGGGCGAAAACGCGATGAAGCTCATGTTTGCAAAGCGGGCGACGATAAGCAGAAACTGGGTGGAAGATCCGCGGTTATAGTTGAAGTAGTTGACCGAGATGACGTTCGTTCCCCAAGACGAAATGAAGAGGATGTTCAGAGTCAAAATCACCTGTGAAAAAAACAGAGAAGTTCTGTTAGTAGAGTTTAACTCGCGGGACGCATTCGGGTCTGTTTTGACCCGTAAAAGATACATAAAATTATTATTAAATTATCTTGGCAGACCATCAAAGTACACATCGTTTATTTTTGTTAGATTTTTTACTATTATTTTTTAAGAGATATAACCAAATTGTTCAGGTCATTTTGACACAGGTTATGTATGGAGAAAAAAAACAGATCTATGAAGTTACATTAGTGTCAAAAACGTTTATAAAATATATTTCACCTTTTCTATGTCTTACACACTTTTGGACTGAATTTGGTTGCTGAACATGAATATGTGCATCTATTAACGTACCACTGACGAATTTATCACTTTTTCATCTGAAAGTTAAAGTTGCAAGTAAAATGAATTAATTTTGTTTGAAAATTTTTCAGAATAATATTTACATTATTCTGATGTTTTGTTTAATAAATGTGTGCTGTTTTGAGCAATCATGAGTTATAAATTTAAAGGAATTCAATTAAATGCCATTCATTCCGAAACAGTACTGATAATTCTCAGATTATATGTTCTTGTAAATTCCATACACTGATACACTGAAATAAAATTTCTTATTAACAATGAAAAAAATATATTGTATATTTTGCATCATCATTTGGTTCATGCATAACTTGAAATTTCAAAGAATTTCACAAATTTTTAATTAATAATAGGTTAATGCAATAATAACACAGTAACATTCAAAACTTACACTCATCAATAAGAAGTTGCTGATCAGATAGATCAGCAATAAAAAAAAATATGAGTTTACAGTATGACAGTTTTATAAAATGTGACCCTGGAGCACAAAACCAGTCGTAAGCAGTACGGCTACATTTGTAGCAATAGCCAAAAATACATTGTATGGGTCAAAATTATCGATTTTTCTTTTATGACAAAGATCATTAGGATACTACGCAAAGATCATGTTCCATGAAGATATTTTGTAAATATATAAAAACTTAATTTTTGATTAGTAATATGCATTGCTAAGAACTTCATTTGTACAACTTTAAAGGTGATTTTCTCAATATTTAGATTTTTTTGCACCCTCAGATTCCAGATTTTCAAATAGTTGTATCTCGGCTAAACCATACATCAATGGAAAGCTTATTTATTCAGTTTTCAGAATATGTATAAATCTCAATTTTAAAAAAATGACTGTTTTTGTGGTCCAGGGTCACAAATAGCAATTCTTCCAGAATGCGACAGATTTTAAGTGCATTATGAGTGTTCAGTACAACTGAAATTTTGCTCACCTTAGCGGCCCGCCGCTCCGCAGGAATCCGGGTGACGACCGGCGCGTCCTGACTCTTGTTAGCGGCATTGCGCGAGTGTCCGTGAGCGTACAGCGTCAGCAGGGAGCCCAGGTTGGTGATGTTCATCAGGCAGATGGGAATGGATTCGTGGATCACCATGGAGGAGGTGGCGAAGGCCAGACCGCTGTAGGCTGACGGAAAGTCCCAGATGCAGCCCATCAGCGGCCGAGTGGTGCTGCTCACCAACATCAGCGTCTGCAGAAGAGGTCAGAGGTCAAACGAAGCCGTGCACAAGTTCAGTATAGATAAAGAGACGGACTGACCTCGGTGGAGTTCTCGTCTCCGTTCTTGGAGAAGATGAACGCCGGGATGGCGTAGATGAGATTGAGGCTCCAGACGAGGATGAAGCCGACAATGAGGGAATTGGGGGGCCCGCGGGGGCCGTGCAGGGTGATGACGGGCGGGGCGACCCGACGCAACGTTTGGAAGTGAAACGCGCTGAGAAAGAACGTCGACCAAACGTTGGCGGAGCGCAGCCAAACCCAGATGCCCATCATAAGGTGACACATATCTCTACTGAGGAAGATCTGTGAGGAAACACACGTTGATGTTCGAAAGAACATAAAGCAGCAGTCATTAGGTGTAAATACCACTACCCAACCACAAACAAGCAAGTTTTAGCATTTCAAACCCAACAAACTTCAATCTACCAAGTGTTTAGACAGTAAAGCATGGTTCTATACAATAAACAACAGCTGATTTAGAGTCAAACTGGATTTTATTTGGCTTTGGATGTTCTGAACAATCAATAACTCTAGCAATGAATCAAACTCCCAGTAGTAACCCAAAATAACCCAATTAATCTTTGGAGAAGGAATCAATAGACTCTCAGCAGCTCAAAACCTTCACAAAATTGGACCAAAAGCACTCCAGGTTGGGTTCACGCTCATTTCACTGTTTTGGCTATAGGGTCATTCCGTGCGAACTCAACCAGAGATCCCCAGCTCAATTTTAGATTTTGCTAATATTTATTCTGAAGAAAGACACACATGTGTAGTGATGAAAGCCAAAATATTAAATGTCATGGATGAATATTTGCTGAGTGATCCACTGATTTTAGAGGGAGGTCAAAATGGCACTTTTCACCTTAGATTCAGAGTCAAGTTACAGGGGGGTAAAAATGACTTTATAAAGACGGCAGCATCATTATCTTATTTTTACACAGAGATTGGTAGTTCTATTAGTAAAATCTGTTGACTTTATCAATCTTTGTTGCATTATGTGCTAATGGTGACCATTCAAAAATGGGGAAACTGCACTTTTCAAGTTTTTCTTTTTTTGCATGTTTGCATGTTGGTAAATCAAGAAATATTAAAGATATCTTAATGCCCTTTTAAATATTGGGTCTTAATAAACCTTTCTTTTGGCATCTTTATTTTTAATGCCCCATGAGATTCGGTTCCAGAGATATTGGAATTTCAATATGGCTCCAGGAGTAAATCGTTAAAATGTACACATTTTCAGTGTGGGTCAGTTTGCAAAAATATGATACTTGTTTTCTTTTAAAGGGGAATGTGTGAAGAACAAATAATGTTAAAACTAGGGATGTATCTTGTTTCTTTCTGTCAAGACAACTGCATTGAACATACCTGTGTGAGTGCCATAAATATTCTTTTTCCAAAGTTTGCGTCCCTATAACTCAAGAAATATTAAAGATATTGCAATATGATTTTAGATTCTAGTTGTTTTCTTTCGAAATCTGAATTTTCAAGGCCCTACATCATTCAGTTCCAGAGATATGGGCATCTTAATGAGGCTCCATGTGCAGATTGCTGAATGTTACCCATTTTAGTGGTCAGAAACCAAATGTTAGTCACTCTGTGTACAGCTGATACTTATTTTATTTAAAGAACAATGTCTATAGAAGAAATAATGTTGAAATTAGAATTACATCTGGTTTCCCTCTATCAAAACAATTGCATAGAACACAGCTGTCTGAATGATAAAAGTGCGCTGTATCTGTCACACTGTACAATCCTGTTATTTTTTGCATATTTGCATTGTAAACAGTAATGACTAGATAAACACAAAACTACATTTGGTTTTTGACCACTGAAATGGGTAGGATACTAAATTTGGAGCTGCACTGAGATCTCGATATCTCAGTTAAACCATACAAAGCCTTAAAAATGGTTCCAAATGAAAAGTTTCTTAAGAACGAGAATCTAAAATCATATTAAGATAACTTTAATACTACTTGAGTTACAGGCACACAAATTTTCTCAAAACAGGTATGGTTTCTCAAAACATACCTGACTCAAACAGGTATGTTCTATGCAATTGTTTTGATAGAGGGAAACCAGATATAATTATAATTTCAACATTATTTCTTCTTTGGACATTGTTCTTTAAATAAAATAAGTATCAGCTGTATACAAAGTGACCAACATTTGGTTTCTGACCACTGAAAATGGGTAATATCCAACCATCTGAAAATGGAGCCTTGAAAATTCACTGAATGATGTAGAGCCTTGAAAATTATGATTCCAAAAAAAAGTTCATGAAGAACTAAAATCTAAAATCATATTGCGATATCTTTAATACTTCTTGAGTTATAGGCACACAAACTTTGGAAAAAGAATATTTATGGCACTCAGACAAGTGTGTTCAATGCAGTTGTCTTGACAGAAAGAAACGAGATACATCTCTAGTTTCAACATTATTTGTTCTTCAGACATTCCTCTTTAAAAGAAAAGAAGTATCACATTTTTTTAAACTGACCCACATTTGGTTTTTGACCACTGAAAGTCTGTACATTTGAATGATTTACTCCTGGAGCCATATTGAAATTCCATTATCTCTAGAACCAAACCATACAGAGCCTTAAAAATGAAGATGCCAAAAGGAAAGTTCGTTAAGAACCAATAACAAAAAGGGCATTAAGATATCTTTAAAACTTCTTGAGTTACAGGCATGTAAACTTTGGAGAAACACTTGAAAAGTGCTGTTTTTACCCATTTTTGAATAGTCACCATTGGCACACAATGCAACAAAGATTGATAAAGTCAACAGATTTTACTAATAGAACTACCAAAATAAGATAATGATGCTGCCATCTTTATAAAGTCATTTTTACCCCCCCATAACTTGACTCTGAATCTAAGGTGAAAATTGCCATTTTGACCTCCCTCTAAAATCAGTGGATCACTCAGTAAATATTCATCCTTGACATGTAATATTTTGTCTAACTTTCTTTAGAAAAAATATTAGCAAAATCTAAAATTTGAGCCGGGAAGTTTCTGAAATTCGGTTGATTTGACACGGAATGACCCTATAGAGATTGAACCCGGATTCCATCTCCACACCTCAACATCCATCCAATCATTAATAATTATACATCCAACCAATTGTCCATCCACGCGGTCATCGTACCTCCGCTCCCAGATCGGACACCATCACGACCGTGTTTCTGACCAACGACACCAACAGGTTGGAGAAAGCCATGTTGACCAGAATCACGTCAGAGCTTCGGACGACTCCCGTCTCCCGCAGAAGACTCTCCCCGACCACTGCGATGACCGTGCTGTTCCCCACGTTCCCCAGCACCACCAGAATGATGTAGAGGGCGAAGTAGAACGGCGATGAAGAGATGCTCTGACTGATGCTCGAAGGTTTTCTTTCAGGGGCCATGCTTCTTCTAATACTTCGCCGGTCCAGTGTTCAGACGTCTTCAATCATAAATGCAGCTTCTCTCAGAACGTCTCAGAGATGTTGTCATATCTCCATCCCAGCGCCTCCCTCTCCGCCCACCGACCGCGAGCCCCTTTTATGGGCCGTGGTTACCAAATACATATCGAGCCAAAACAGCATCCGCTCCATCCCGGTCCTGCTGTCATAGAAGAAGATGCGCTGAATGGCAGCTGAGATTCCACCAGAGATATGGATGTTTTGGGATACACGAGCTGAACTTGCATCTTCACACACGAGGGAGTAACTATCCCCACCTGGTAAATTAAACTCACACTAGTTAGCAGGCTAATTCATTAGCAAGCCCACCACAATCCCATAGAGTGTGGGTCCACAAACAAAAACTCCTGACGGTTGTTGTTGGAGTCGTGATATAACAACAATGTAGATGATTATGGATGGTCAATCCTCTCAACACATGAAACTATTGATTCTGAGTAATCTAACACGCAATCATGGCAGTTATTATGATTCTCTTTTTTGTACGCTATTTAGATGCAGAGTAGTTTGCACCAACCTGATGACCTGAATATAACATCTGTTTTTCCAGACTCTTGGACATTGTGTGTCCAAGAGAAACAGATGGAGATGACCACTGACCTGAAAGACAGACAGAGATATGAGATCTGAAAGAAAACAACAACAACAACAACAACAACAACAACAACATTTTATACATTCATCTTCATATTAAACATTGCAACAATCATTTATAATCATATTTAAAGAGTTTTTAGTGTGACCATTTGCAGTAATTAAAAATCAATCATAACAGATGTCAGTGACCTATGAAAGCCTGTATCCGCCACTGAATACATTTTTTTTTTTAAAGTATATGCAATATTTTTAGAATTCTAAGAAAAAGTCAGGATTGACAGAAAAAAGTCAGAATTGCAAGATACAAACTTGCAATTGCGAGAAAAAAGTCAGAACTGCGAGAAAAAAGTAAGATTTGCGAGATATAAACTCACGGTTGTGAAAAAAAGTCAGAATTGCAAGAAAAATTTAGAATTGCAACATATAAACTTGAAATTGCGAGAAAAAAGTAAGAATTGCATAAAAAAAACTCAGAATTGCAACATAAACTTGCAATTGTGAGAAAAAAGTAAGAATTGCGATATAAACTCACAGTTGCGAAAAAAAGGTTAGAATTGCAAGATATAAACTTGCAATTGCAAGAAAAAAGTCAGAATTGTGAGATATAAAGTCGCAGTTGCGATAAAAAAGTCAGAATTGCAAAAAAAAACCCTCTCGGGATTGCAACATAAACTTGCAATTGCGAGAAAAAGAACTGCGAGAAAAAAGTTAGAACAGCAACATATAAACTTGCAATTGCGTGAAAAAAGTTAGAATTGCGAATTTGTATCTCACAATTCTGACTTTATTTCTCACAACTGTAAGATTATATCATGTAATTCTAAGAAACAAGTCAGAATTGTGAGTTTTTCTCTCACCGTTCTAACTTTGTAACCTTTAACTGCAAGTTTTTATCTCAATTATGAGGAAAAAAGTTCAAATTATGAGTTCGTATCATGCAATTTTGAGAAAAAAGTCAGAATTGTGAGTTAAAAACATACAAAAATGCATTAAATACATTTCATACATAAATCCATACTTCCATAAAGCAATCGCGATGTAAAATTGTGTAAACAGGCTGATGCACACTCTTATTCAAATAAATAAAACGGTCTCCACAGAAAGCGCGCGAAGGTGGCTGGTAAAACGGCGCGCGCGCATTTTAAACTGTCAAGAAACGCAAACAGACGGACGCGTTTCAAATGTTTTCTACGCGTTTTCTAAATGTTTATTAGCAAGAGACTGATCGGTTGTCAATTTCTACCTCTGAGAACGATGGGTAATCTCCGACCGGTGGAACCCGTCATATTCAGAGTGATGAGGTAAACACGATGAATATGTATATGTGCTATTTTTACTGAACATATGGTTATTTAAAACTTAAACTATAAATACGTGTGCGATAAATAGATGCAGGGCATTTTGACTGAAACTATGGTTAACTTGTACGATTTAATAATATTTCCCCCGTCCTCATGTAAAAATATAAGCAAATGCGAATGAAATACGAACCATAAAATAATAAAACAATGAAAACAGTTCGCTCTTCTACATCTCAGTTATCTAGTTGTGGATTATGAGCTAAACCAATCCTGTGGTGTGTTGTTCAGTGTGTTAATGTTGTTTAATGGTCGCTAGGTGGCGGTAGAAACACATCAGAGCCTCACAGGTTTGAGCAGCGATAACACCACAACTCAATACTGCTGTCAATACGACTCACAACACGGAGGCCCGATTTGATGACGCAAAAGAACTTCTTACATGCTTTTGTTCAGGGCATCCATCTTGTTTGCTTTTTCATGCTGTTTGGTGCATATTAAAGACTGTTAAAAATGCTGGGTTAGAAAAAAAAAAACAACCTAATCTGGTGGATAAATATAAAGAACATGCTGGGCTAATCTGTCATAACAATCAGTCTGCTCAGTTGCACATTTAACCCACATGATAGCTCAGTGTAAGAATGAAAAACTGGCAAATGTGATTTTACAGAATGTAAATTTGCTAATATTCACGTTTGCAAAGTAAAACCACAATCTAAGAGTAAAGAAACACATGTTCACCTTGTGTCGTCTTTCTGTCAAACACTGGCGTTCTTCAGCGGTGTGACGTGGCGTGACACAATTAGATCACTCCTATTATAATCAATGAAGCTGCCCACACTGCAAACCCTTCGTTGAGTATAACAGAAGCGATCCAGTGTTTGTCTGCATTCGTCCGAAGCCAGTGGCCCTAGCAGACATGAAATAATAATAAACATATGATGTGAGACAACAGAAGTTTTTCAGTCTCCACTGAAATAATGACTTGACAGAAACAAGAGAGAGTACAAACCTTCAGTTTAGGAAGATTCTTCTCAAGACAAATTAAATTACTTAAAAGATTCTATAGTTTTTATTGATAATTACTGACATTTCAGTCTCTTTCAGGTTGGCGCCAGTAAACCAGATGCTCTTACAGCAGTTATATGATCTGACATGTTTGTTAATTCTGTTTCCTTAAATTTAAAACATCCTATTTCAAATTGAATTCACATCCAAGAATCGGGACACTGAGTCTTCATTATTGAGTAAATGCATGCAGCTTTATTAAAAATAAATCATGTGACACACAGAAGCACACTTTTATGATACAGAATAAAATGCGATATGTCTTTGATATCTGTAGTTTGTCTGTCAGATTATACGCGACAGAATTGACTTCAGGAACGCTCGAAGTCTCCTGTGCCCCACGGCGAGGACGATGGGCGACAGCGCGATGAAAGTAATGTTTGCGATGCGAGCGACGATGAGCAAGAACTCAGTGGAAGAGCTGGAAGATCCGCGGTTGTAGTTGAAGTAGTTGACGGAGATGACGCTGGCGCCCCAAGATGAGATAAAGAGGATATTCAGAGCCAGAATCACCTGAGAAAACACAGAAATGTCACTTTCTTGTAGAAACACCACTGTCACTCGCTGGAGAACCCAAAACATGAAGCGACTTGCTCAAGCATTCTCAGTGGACGGTGATCCACTCTTCCCAGAGGATTTCAGTCATAATAGAGAATCCACGAAGATCATTAGTGGAGGAAATGACATCTTCATGGAATAATTAAGGTTTGGGTCTGGGATTGTACTGCTTAGTAAGCCTCGTTGGCCCCTATCAACCAGCTGGATTTGTACAATAAAATCCAAATCAATCATGTATGTATGGTCTAGGTCATCAACATGCTAGCGTCCCAAAAAAGGTGAACATTTTAGTACGTATTTGTGACCGTGGGCCACAAAACCAGTCTTAAGTAGCCAAAAACACACTGTATGGGTCAAAATGATCGATTTTTCTTTTATGCCAAGTTCCATAAAGATATTATGTAAATTTCCTACTGTAAATATATCAAAACTTAATTTTTGAATAGTAATATGCCTTGCTAAGAACTTTATTTGGACAACTTTAAAGGTGATTTTCTCAATATTTTGATTTTGTTGCACCCTCAGATTCCAGATTTTCTAATAGATTTATTTCAGGCCAAATACTGTCCTATTCTAACAAACCATACATCAATGGAAAGCTTATTTATTTAAAAAAATTGATCCTTTTGACTGGTTTTGTGGTCCAGGGTCACATTTAAAATCACAGTTGGAAAAGCAGACCAAAAACATTGATGACATCGTCTTGCACTTGGGGGCGTATGCAATTTTTTTAGTCCGATAAATGCATCAACACAGGAAATTGCACAGAAAAGCTTGTCAAAACATTTTGCAGGATTTCAAGGATGCAAATTTCACTCTAGATCTTCTGTTTAATACACACTAGCAGGGCTGGGTAGTAACGGATTACATGTAATCTGAATTACGTAATCAGATTACAAAAATGAACTACTTTTAATTAGACTATATTACATTTTATACATCAATATGGCATGTTTAATAGTAAGTTCAAAACAAGTTTGAATAGAAAAAGTAATCTAGAAAGTGGTCAGATTACATTACCTAAAATGAGCAACCTACAGTAGATTACGTTACTAAGTACAGTTTTTATGCAAATATTTCTTAAGTAATCTACCGAGCTCTGCATACTAAGAGTTGGGTTAGGAACATGGAGCTCACCTTAGCGGCTCGGCGCTCGGCGGGGATCCGGGTGATGACTGGCGCATCCTGACTCTTGTTGGCGGCTCTTCGTGTTTGTCCGTGAGCGTAGAGCGTCAACAAGGAGCCCAGGTTTGTGGCACTCATCAAGAAGATGGGAATCATTTCGTGGATCACCATGGAGGAGGTGGCGAAGGCCAGGCCGCTGTAGACCGACGGGAAGCTCCAGATGCAGCCAAGCAGCGGCCGAGTGGTGCTGCTCACCAACATCAGCGACTGGACGAGAACACACCAGTTACATAAAAGGTTATGGCAGGGGTGTCCAAACCTTGTCTTGGAGCTCAGCTCCAACCCTAATTAAACACTTTGGAACCTTCAGATTCACTAGAAACTTCCAGACGAGTGTGTTGGAGCTCCTCCAGGAGCAGGAATGAACACCCCTGGTGCTATAGATAGTTCAAAAGGTAAACAGACGGACTGACCTCGGTGGAGTTCTCGTCTCCGTTCTTGGAGAACATGAACGCTGGGATGGAGTACATCAGATTGAGACTCCAGATGAGGCACAACCCGAATACGAGGGATTTCGGGGGTCCGGGGTGGCCGTGCACGTTCGTAATGGGCGGGGCGACCCGGCGCAACGTTTGAAAATGAAACG
>JAHKKF010508991.1:0-15220 GCA_019740295.1 Labeo calbasu
AGAGCAATGAGATTTTAGCTGGATGTAACAATCAGTCCTGGAAATTGTACTGCACTCCCACTTTCTGCACATTCACACACAATAACATCGAGACCGTCCTTCCTGTAACCCGTGTGTCCAGTAGAATAGGAGTGTATGTGGATCACAACGCAGGGATTTTGTCCTTCTACAATGTCTCTGACAGAATGAGTCTCATCCACAGAGCCCAGACCACATTCACTCAGTCACTCTATGCATTGTTCACATTTGATAGACAGTCAGTGGTGAAACTTTGTCATTTAACCAAGTAAATCATGTGGAGGTTGTATAGAATATTTTCTCATATTATCACATGATAAACAAGAACTGTACCAGTAAGATGTGATGAGGCTTATTTTCTAATTAAAAATGCCACTAGTGACTGTGTAATAATCACAGATGATTAAAATCGGTATAATAATGGCTGTAGGAGCTGATAATGAAACATATGAGTGTCAATATATGGATTCTGCAGTCATTACTCATAACATGTGGTTAATTCAATTTTCAGTTGTAGACAAACACAATCTGATACAACATTTAAAATGCTTAACACACAAATAAATGTACTTTTCACATTTTTATTAATACAGTTAGCAATCGTTCACAGTGTATGATGTAGAAAGTAAGGATATATTTTCAAAGGGCTCACAAACTTATTCTTGCCTCTGTATATCATTGTCTTTTGCATTTTCATAATGCACACAATACATACTGTAAAAAATAAAATATGCATGAGTGATTAATATTGCATCTGGTTTTATTTACATTGGAAACATCACAATCATATATCAGGCTCCTCATCTTCATAATATATTTTCTGAAGATTCTAATGCTTAATGTAATTACATGACTGCTACTGACATGCCCAGATTCTGCTTGGAGACAATATTCTGCTCAGTTCTCCTGCTCAGGACCAGCTTATAATCAGCTCATCACCAACTAAGGACCAGCTCAAACCACCTGCCATGCCTCAAAACACACCATTTTTTTTTCAACAGGGAGTCCAGAAATGTATTTAGGGGTCTCTTGCTTTATTGTCACGGCCGTGAAGGTCGTCCAGTGTTTCCTGCCCCCTTGTCACAGCCATGGAGGCCAATTCTACACTTTATATATGAAGAGTTCAGATGCAAAAGCCTCTAAGTGCCATCTGAAATTTTCTTGTAAAATGAGCATTTTTCTCAGGCTCCTATATTTATGTTCAGTTTTTTCACTTAAATGGCAATGAAAAGAACCTATTCATTGCCATTAAAGTGAAATTACTGAACCTACGCATGAGAACCTGAGAAACATGCTCATTTTAGAAGATCATTACAGATGGCACTTAGAGGCTTTTGCATCCAAGTACGTGTAACTGCACACTGGAGATCTCCAAAATGGAGTGTGAACATGAACAGTGGGCAGAACCTCCAAAATGCAATTTGCATGACTTTTTGTCATGCAAAGGCTTTCACCATTGGCTCTGGCTTCAGCCAATTGTTACTGACATTTCAAAATAAGCCTTTAAAAATTAAACACTGTTTCTAGTTGATCTAAAATAAAATAAAATATGCTATATAAAAAAAATATGAAGATCAAAGCCCCAAAGCTCGTGGCCAGTGGTGTTTGAACCTCTGCTTAATGATATAAATGGGAATCACCCACGAGCTCTCCCGCAAGCCATCCCAAAGCAGTGCAGGGGAAAAGTTTTACTCTATCGCTTTGTTTTAAGCAACAGGGGCATCTCGGGGCTCGAAATTCACATGTCAGGAGGGGGTTGTGACGCTGGGTGTAACTAAAAAGGTCCCATTTTCCACTGAGGGAGTTACAGAACAAACATAATCTTATTAACTGTTTGTCTACCACGCTATTCAGCACCAGTCGGTTCCACTGGTTAAGGTTAGGGTCAGGTGTGGGGTAGGTTTAGGGATTAGCATTTTGTAGCATAGTATAGGAAATCAACACTGTGATCAACCAATTAAATCTTTAGAATCAGCTGTGGGGCGGAGTTTGCGCTGAAGTGGATTGGGGGAAAAAATTGTACATGTATGTCATGTTTCTGTCTGTCAATGGGAGGAAGCTCCCATCCCATTTTAGAGTTCCCACCCCCATTTGGAAATCTCCAGGCTGCAGTTATACTCTTCTCTTTGCATCTGAAAAAAAGTGAAGCAGCACAACTGTTTTCAACAGTGAAAATAATCAGAATCATGTGACAGTAAACATAGGAGTAATGATGCTAAAAAACCCCACAGTATTACAATATTACTGTTCAACAGATGCAGCCTTAGTGAGCAGAAAAAAAATTTATTTGATCATATATCTGTTTTGTGCAGAGACATTTTGAGGAAATGCAGAGAAAATGTCAGAAAAAAATCCAGCAGAGCGAGAGAGTTATCTTCAGCAGTTGAGAGAGAGTGTGGATTCTCATAAGGTGAGTTTAGAGAAGAAGACACGTTTAAGTGTAATGCCATGCCAGCAGAGGGAGCCACTGCCCATGTACTGACTGTTACTGCTCCCTCTGCTTCCTCTTTGGTGACTTCCTGTTTGGCAGCCATATAAAGAGGGCTATGCCAAACAGGCCTCTGCAAAGTATTGTTTTGTTGTAGCGGACTCCACCAAGCGTTTTCCTTGTTTCATTGTAGTTTTTTCCATGGTCATTGTCTTGTTTCTTTGCCATAGTTCTCTGGTATTTTGACCTTTTGCCTGTTTTGGATTACGCTTTTGTCTTGCCCTGGATATTACTGTTTGGTTGGAGATTGACCCTGCCTGTCTGACTATGTTGTGTTCCAGTAAAGCTCGCACTTGGATCTATCCACGCTGTCTGTCGAGTTCCATTACAGAATACTTCGCCACCCACAGATCCAGCAGCTTTCAGGACACAGATCAACCATGGATCCAGCATCACTCCTCTTTCATCTTCGCCAAGGTAACCAGCCTATTGAAAATTATGTTATTGATTTTTGTGAACTATGTCATCTTCTGGATTTCAATGATGTGGTGCTTAAGGACATTTTTCACCATGGATTAAATGAACCCATTCATTCCTACCTTCCTGGAGGGAAAATTCACTGGTCTCAGAAACAATATATTGATCATGCTCTGCTATTAAGTAGTTTCAGACTCGTTTACTGTCGGGATTGCAGATGAGGAACCCTGCAATCCTACAGTACCCACCACACCAGAGCATTTTCACACCCCAACCATCATGTCTGGAGTGGTTCACATCATGCCAGCCACTCTAGGGCCCCATTGCAAGATGGCTGCCATCCCACAGTCCGTACACAAGATGGCTGCCATTTCAAGACCTGCTTACGTCATGCCTGCCGCTCCAGGACCTGCTCACGTCATGCCTGACGCTCCAGGGCCTGCACACGTCGTGCCTACCAAACCAAAACCTGCTCACATCATTTCTGCCAAGCCAAAGCCTGCACACGTCATGCCTGACACTCCAGAGCCCTCACTCGTCACGTCTGCCAAGCCACAGCCCTCACTTGTCACAGCTCACACGATGGCCGCCCTCCCAGAGCCAGCTCACAAGATCGCCGCCATCCTCAAGCCAGTTCACAAGATGGCCGCCATCCCCAAGCCAGCTCACAAGATGGCTGCCACACCTGAGCCCCGCCATGTCAAGGTCATCCTACCAGAATCTCATCCTGACATGGCTGCCATACCCAAAGCAATTCAAGTGATAGCTGATCTTCCAGTGCCAAGTCAAGTTACAGCTGTTGTTCCTCAGTCAAGTCAAGTTACAGCTGTGTTTTCTGTCAAGTCAAGCCACAGCTGATCTTCATGAGTCAGCATAAGCCACAGCTGATCTTCATGAGCCAAGTCAAGTCACAGCTGATCTTCATGAGCCAAGTCAAGTCACACCTGATCTTCATGAGCTAAGTCAAGTTACTGCTGTTGTTCCCAAGCCAAGTCAAGCTACAGCTGATCTTCCTGAGTCAAGTCAAGTGGCAGTTGACCTACATGAGTCAAGTCAAGCTACAGCTGATTTTCCTGTGTCAAGTCAAGCTACAGCTGGTCTTCATGAGTCAAGTCAAGTAACAGCTGATCTTTATAAGTCAGGTCAAGTAACAGCTGTTCATCCAGAGTCTTGTCACCTCTCAGCTGACTCCCCAGAGCCTTGTCACGTATCACCCAACCTCCCAGAGCCTCGTCATGTCTCAGCCGTCCTTCCAAAGCCTCACCAGGTCTCGTCTCATCTGCCAGAGCCTTGCCAGGTCTTGTCTCATCTCCGAAGCCACGCAGAGCCCACACTCTCTAACCTCACACCCTCAAGCCCGGCAGGCATCCCACTGTCTACTGTGCTGCCTGTAATGGCGGTAGCCATTTTAAGTGTGTGGGCTGCACACTGTGCTTCAGAGGCTGCGCCAGAGGCCTCGTCTATCCACGGGTCTGCTCCAGAGACCGCGTCTGTCCACGAGTCTGCACCAGAGGCCTCTCCTGTGCACGACTCTGCGCCAGAGGCCTCTCCTGTGCACGAGTCTGCACCAGAGGCCTCTACTGTCCACGAATTTGCGCCAGTGCCTCCAGAGGTGGCAGCTCCTGCTGCAGAACCTCCTGAGGAGGCGGCATCCATCCATTAACTCACTGCCTCTCCTGTCCATGAGTCTGCCACAGAGGCTTCTCCCGTCCATGAAGAACCTCGCGAGGAGGTGGCGTCCGCTGCAGAACCTCCAAGGGTGGCAGCTCCTGTTGCAGAACCCCCAGAGGTGGCAGCTTTCTGTCCTGTCACGGCCATGGAGGCCACCTCTGAACTGTCTGCCTGCCATGTCATGGCCAAGGAGGCCAATCATGAACTCTCTGCCTGTTCCGTCATGGCCAAGGAAGTTGTCCATGAACTCTCTATCTGTCCTGTTCTGGCCAAGAAGGCCGGTCCCATACCCTCTACCTATCCAGCCACGTTCAAGGAGGCTACCCCTGAACTATCTGCACTGCTGTGGGGATTCCTGCTTTCCTCTGCTCTGCTGTGGTGGTCGTCTGCTTCACCGTGGAGATCTTCGGACTCATCTGTTCCATTTTGGGGATCTTTGCTCCTGTCTACTCTCTGCTCCGGGGGATTCTGTAACACCACGCCAGCAGAGGGAGCTTTTGCCCATGTACTGACTGTTACCACTCCCTCTGCTTCCTCTTTGGTGACTTCCTGTTTGGCAGCCATATAAAGAGGGCCATGCCAAACAGGCCTCTGTGAAGTATTGCTTTGCTGTAACGGATTCTACCAAGCATTTTCCTTGTTTCATTGTAGTTTTATCCATGGTCATTGTCTTGTTTATTTGTTACTTTGGACTGCTCTCTGGTATTTTGACCTTTTGCCTGTTTTTGGATTATGCTTTTGTCTTGCCCTGGATGTCACTGTTTGTTTGGAGATCGACCCTGCCTGTCTGACTACGTTGTGTTCCAATAAAGCTCGCACTTGGATCTATCCACGCTGTCCGTTGAGTCCCATTACATTAAGTCTCAGTTTGTACTTTCCTTCAGTGCTGGAGCTCTTAAAGTCTCACTGCAGCTCACAATGATTGTGATGTGTGTCGTATAACAGCGCTCTGCATAGACAGCAATAGAGGACAGTGAGAGAATCTTCACTGAACTCATCCGCTCCACTGAGAAACGTCACTCTGAGGTGAAGCAGCTGATCAGAGATCAGGAAAGAGCTGCAGTGAGTCGAGCTGAAGAACAACTGGAGCAGGAGATTGATGATGTGAAGAGGAAAGACGCTATGCTGAAGCAGCTTTCAGAAACACAGGATCATGTTAATTTCCTCCAGGTATGTACATTTATTCATTAAGCAATTATTTATTTAGCAGGTGTGTCCTTATTAATACCTTTCAGTCTGGAATAATATGTAGACATGCAATAGGCCAATAAAGTTGTTATTCTATACCTTAATTAAAGAAAAAAACGTGGGCTCTGGTGTATAGAAACACATGCACATTTCTTATATATATAAATATATATAATATATAATATAATATAATAATTATATTCCAAATCTGACAAATTACAAGGGTATAGTGGAATATATACGGCAAGCTGTATACAATGCAAGTTGTAAAGCCTATAAATACTAAACCCACGGCCAGTGACGGTCCTGCATTACAGTAGTGCCTTCACAAGGGGTCCTATTATGCTCTTTTACAAAGTCTTGGTTTTTGTTTTGGGGGTGTACTAGAACATGTCATGCTTGGTAGTTTGAAAAACGTATTATTTTTCATATAATTTATATTATTACAATAGCTTTCTTCCCAGCTTGCCACTAATGGCTCGATTAATTCCAAGTTTGTTGAAGGTCCACCTTCCGAAAAACAAAATGTGTTGTGATTGGTTAGCTCTCCCACTGCATTGCGATTGGCGAACAGCTTAGACGGTATTTCAGCACTGCCATGCCCCTAGCCACAGCAGCAGGTTCCGTGTACAACTGTTTGCGCAAGCTAAATTAAAGTGGTTCTTACATTTTAAATATGGATACTATAATAATAATAATAATAATAATAATAATAATAACAACAAAATGACTAATAACTTATTTACAAATGCATTATAAATAACTGATAAGCAGTTAGAAATGCATGAATAAAAAGAATGATTTTAATGTAATGCCAAATAGTGAGCCATTTCTAACTCACGTTATAAATGCTTACAAAATATATTTACTTACTTATCTTTATTGTCCTTAAAAAGGCAATTCTTCATGTAGACAGCAATATACATACACATGCAGCAGCAACACAACATTCATTTGTTATAACACATATTTATAATAACACAATTTATTATAACACATATTTATAATAAATTATTTAAAAACATAATCGCAGCAGGTACAAAGGAATTATTGTATCTATTTACACAAAGGGAGTTTAAATCTCTCTTCTTGAACAGTTCTCCCTGCAGTGGGCTCGTGAACAGCTTTCTCTGTCAAGGGCAGCAAGAATCTCTGGAGTAGACTGGCAAGACTTTCGGAAAAGGCCTTAGCAGCCAAGACAAATAGCTGCTTGGGAATGTCTCCATGTCTGTGGCTGGGAGAGCGGGGTGCTCAGAGGTGGCCTCCATGGCCATAATGGGGTGGATAAGAGCCTCTGGAATGGCCTCCATGGCCAAAACGCTAAGAGCAGGCCGCTCAGGAACAGCCTCTGGGGACACAACAGCAAGAGTCTCTGACATGGCCTCTTTGACCGTAATAGGCTGTATGGGAGCCGCTTGACTGACCTTCGTGGCCAACACATGACTGGTGAGAATGACATCCTTGGAAGTTACTGGGAAAACAGACTGCTTGGAACTGGCCTCCATGGCCGGGACAGGCAAGATGAAAGCCTCTGCATCGGCCTCCGTGGCCATGACAGGAGTGGCAGCCTGCTCAGAAAAACCCTTTGTAGATATTACATGACTGGCAAGAACACAATCTTTGGACAAGACCAAGGCAAGGCAAGGCAAGGCAAGTTTATTTATATAGCACATTTCATACACAAAGGTAATTCAAAGTGCTTTACATAAAAGGATGTAGAATAATCATAAAAACAATAATAAAAACAATAATTCACAAAAAAAGGCAGTAGAATAATCATAAAAACAATAATCACAACAATAAAACATAAAAAAATTAAAAACGTATAAAATGATTTAAAATAAATTTAAGACTGTTAAAAATGGAAAAGGATTATACATAGTGCAATCAGTTCGGACGTAGCACAGTGCTCATTCAGTAAATGGACAGCTAAACAGATGAGTTTTGAGTCTAGATTTAAATGTAGCTAATGTTTTAGCACATTTGATCTCTTCTGGAAGCTGATTCCAACTGCGAGCAGAATAATAGCTAAAAGCGGATTCCCCTTAGCATGGCAGATTCATTAGCATGGCTTCAGTAGACAAAACAGGAATGGTTTTATACTGCACAGTACATGCCATCTTCCTAAGCTTCTGACGGATTGAAGCTGCATGCTTTACTGCCTTTACAGTATCTGTAGCTAACTCGGCCAACACAGGTGGGGAGGCAACAGCCTTGATCGTCTCAGCAGAGATAGGAATTGATCCGGTTGATTGTGACAAGTTGGGAACAAACCTTGTAGACTGAGAGACGACATTAGACTTGACAGGTTCTTGAGTGACAGGAGTACACCTAGTCGATTCCTTGATGACAGAGGTTGACTTGGCAGACTCAGAAATGACTGGTGTAACTTTCATTGACTGTGTAATGACTGTGGTTGACACAACTTGCTCCTGGATAACAGTCGAGAAGGTAACTGACTCAGGGAAGGCAGAAGTTGACTCTGGGTTTGGAATGACTGGAGCGGACTTGACTAGCTCTGGAGAAACTGAAGCAGGGTTAACTGTATCTGAGGTGACTGGAAAGGGCTTGACTGGATCTGGAGTGACTGAGACTGGCGTGACTAAAATATCATCCTCTGAAGCTGGCTTGGAACGGCCTCCTTGGCCATAACAACAGGCATAAACTGACAAGAGGCCTCTGAACAGAATGGGCAGAAACCGTCTTTGAGGGCATGACATGACTAGTAGGTGGTTTTGAAAAAGTCACTGGGCTTGACACTTCAGGGACCACTGGACTCGGGACAAGAGTCGGGTCCTCCAGGACCTCTGGGTACAGGGCATTCAGATCTGTGCCCTTTTGAACCACTGAGCTAGGGGCCTGTGTCTGGTCTGCAAGGGCCTTTCTACTCCTCCACTTTCGACAGGTGGACGTTGTGAGCTTGTCCTCCTCTGTAGTATCTGCAGCTAACTCAGCCAACTCTGGAGGAATAACGGTGACCTCTGTCGACTCAACGGTTGCTGAAACTAACCAAGCAGACTTTAACTTAACTGGAATAGACTTGATAGGGTGAGACTTGACTGGCTCAGGGGTGATTGGAATAGAAGAGTCAGAAGCCCTCTCGACTATCTCCAAGAAAGATGAGATTGAGTCGACTGACTCAGAAATAACTGGGATTGGCTTGTATGTCTGGGAGATGACATTAGCTGACTTGACTGGCTCAAGGGAAACACGATCCCAGTAGACTCTGGGGTCACAGGAAAAGTATCAGAGTCAATGGATGCAGCAGACTGTAGAGCCCTTTTCCTTCTTGCCCTTCGTTTCTGAGTGGGAGTCAGAAGGTGATTTTGGTCTTGACTTGACAAGGGAAGTGTGACGGAATAGTCGCTGCATGCTGACTTAGGTGGTGGAGGAGGCATTCCCCACTGGATGCGATGACCAATATACTTGGAGAAGTCCCAGACATTCAAAATCTTGGGATCATCCATCTCCCACTTAGGCACAGGGTCATCCAAGCAAGCACTGAAGATGACCTTGAGGGTGGTGTCATCATAATCAAGCCCCCTTGACATCGTCCAGAAAAACTGGGTAAAAGCGCCAATATCCCAGTCCTGTTGGCGAAGTGCCAGTCTGTCCTGGGCATTTATGGGTAGCAGGATCTTGACACTCATCCTGCTGAGTCCAGCACTGGCCAGTTCATTCTGTGAAGATATCTGAAGGAGGACTCAAATGCAGAATGAGTGTCCCGCTGGGTCCAACCCAGGATGGCAAAGGGCTAGAGGGATGTGAAGGCAGCACAGCTGGAGGCTAGATGTTAGCAGTGGTGCCCTGACAGGAACACAGGACTAAGCCACTCCACACATGCGCTCTCACAGGCACTGCACAGGTCTGGCTGCATTGCGAGTGAGGGAGCAGACCAGGATCTCAGCCTGTAGGACACGGTAGACAAAAGAATAAAACAAAACACAATAAACGAAGAAGCAGGGAATACTCTATATTACGACAAATAGGTAGACAAACTAGCAACACAGCAAAGTAGAACAATGAACTGGCAAAACAACAGGGAAAGGGAGAACAATATAAAGGAGCGGAAAACATGAGGAACAGGTGAGCATACCCAGGCAAACGATATTTATATTTTTTATAAAAAAAAAAAAACACTGATATCCTTTGTTTATCAAGATGAAGTCAAACTACATTAAAGTTCACAGGAAACTAAAAAAAATAAGTTTGATAATTTCATCTTGATACAAAAGACAAAAGAAAAAAACTGAAATGAACAAGTCACAATATTTTGCTTCCTACAGAAAAGCCATACTTACAAGTTTTGTAAGTATGTAATCAATCAGGAATATATTTAAACTTTCCAGTTCATAGTCGAAGGAACTCAGCTTCAAGCTGCAGTGCGTATTGTCTCTCTGTCTGTGTGTTCATACAGTGAAATGGCAGAATCCAGTATCTCATGGGCTGAGGATCAGTTCAGCTGTCCAGTGTGTCTGGATCTCCTAAAGGATCCAGTGATGATTCCCTGTGGACACAGTTACTGTATGGGCTGCATCACAGGTTCCTGGCACGAGGAAGGGAATCTACAGCTGTCCTCAGTGCAGACAGACCTTCACACCAAGACCAGTTTTAGGTAAAAACGTGGTGTTTGCTGAAATGGTGGAGAAGCTCAAGAAGACAAGACTCCATTCTGCTCCTGTTCCTCCTCCTGTTCCTGCTCGTCATCATCATCACACTGGATCTGGAGATGTTCAGTGTGACTCCTGCACTGGAATTAAACAGAAAGCAGTGAAATCCTGTCTGGAGCTCTTACTGTCAAAATCACCTCGAACAGCAGGAGAATCTCTTCAAAGGTAAAAACACGGTCTGATGGACGCCACTGGGTGCCTGCAAGAGATGATCTGCTCTCAACATGATAAACTGTTGGAAATTTACTGCCGTACTGATGAGTGTTTTATCTGTATGCTTTGTTTTGTGGATGAACACAAAAATCATGACACTGTATCAACTGGAGCAGAAAGAAAAGAGAAACAGGTACTGCTTCATACTGGATCTCATAAGCAACGGAATGACTTTTTTTTTTTTCAACAACAGTAAAAAAAATCTAACTGACCCCAGACTTTTGAATGGTAGTGTTGAGTTAATCATAGTTGTGTTTTCCACAGAGACATCTGGAGGAGAAACAGAAAATTACAGAAGATAGAAAGAGCAGCAGAAAGAGAAAGGTCTTCAGGAGCTGAGAGAGGCTGTGGAGTCTCATAAGGTGAGTTAAGAGAAGAAGAAAAGTTCAAGTCTTAGTTCCCAATAGAGCCACTGTTGCTGTTTGAGGTACCAGTACTAGTGAATGAGCTGATTGTAATATGTGTTTATTAACACTCTGCACAGACAGCAATGGAGGACAGTGAAAGGATCTTCACTGAACTTATCCGCTCCATTGGGAAACATTGCTCTGAGGTGACGCAGCTAATCAGAGATCAGAAAAGAGCTGCAGTGAGTCAAGCTAAAGAAAAACTAGAGCGACTGAAGATAGAGATTGATGATTTGAGGAGGAGAAATGCTGAGCTTGAGCAGCTTTCACACACAGATGATCATGTTTATTCCTCCAGGTAACAGAGATCTTCATACCTGCAGGATGGAGATGATATCAAGCTTCAAGAGTTTTGTGTTTTTGTCTTTTTGTTACTATAGAGTTTGTTGTCTGTCTCTCTCGTTGGATCTTCCGGAGACTTCACTGTCAGTTCTGATCTGACTTTTGATGATGTTGTGAAATCAGTCTCTCAACTCAGAGACAAACTGCAGCAGTTCTCCAGTGAAGCGATCGAAAAGATTTCTCCCACAGGTACATTTCTAGGGTTTCACTGACTCAAGCTACAATGAAGCTGCTGCAGGTTTTGCATATAGTTGTACTAATTTCTTAATCTGTCCAGTGCAGTACCTTGCTTGTGGTACTTTTTGTAACTCATTAATTAGTTTGTTTAAATATATAGATAAATACTTTATTTGTTATTGACATGAGAATTAAACTGCAGATGTTTTTGGTGTTTGTAGTGAAAACTGTCCAGGTCATTCTTGCTCCTGAATATGGGACCAGGAAGGAGTTCCTACAGTGTAAGTTACTATGAAGAATTTACATATATGAAATCCAGTCTAGGTGGCAGTGTTGTTTTACACTAAATTAATGGTGTAAACCTGATTTTCCTTTGTGTTTTTAAAATGCATTGGCTGCAACAAATAAATGATAAAAACAATTATGAAAATAATCATAAACAAACCTTCAGATTTTGTTGCATATGTGATACTGACAAAAAACGCATTTGGCCATAGACACATTCAAAGGTTTAAGGACAATTTGAAAATGTTTGGTTTCTACCAAGGCACAGGTCAACCCAATAGCATCAAGTACCCTTAGTGTGGCCTCTGAAGCACACAAAGAGCTGCTCTGATTACCCCTTTAGCGTCATCTTTCGACATGCAGGGTCCTCCAGTACTTTAAGTAAGAAACCCTTGACGTCAATGTGCTGATGCGAAAGGCACTGGGAATTTTATCACCATGATTAAATTATATATTGGGTAATAATATTGCTATTAACAGTTTTATTTGTATTACACTGTTTACACATTTAACCCAACCCCTGGCCCTAAACCTAACAATTTGTCAACAAAATGCAAGATATAACAGGCAGATACAACTATATTCATTATTTATTTAAAAAGTAAGAATAGTCGCGATCACCGTCTCTGTCTGCTGTCCTGTGTGCTGCTGCAGTCTGTCTGTGCGCGAATTCAAAAAATGCCACCAGTCTTTTGACAGCCTTGTTGTGAAATGCTATTGGCTCTTGGATGTCTCGTGACCGATTGCGTCACGCTAATGTTCGGGAGTATCTTTTAAATGAGATGTGAGCACGTTAACGGAGCGGGATCATTTCAGCAATTAAAACCTTCAATCTTTGCATAAAGAGAGTGTATGGCTTCAGAAGACTTGGAATGCAATTTGTAATGTTTTTATACTGCTTGTTTATGGTCAGTTTTTCAATAAATACCTGTGACTATACTTATATGTGACCCTGGACCACAAAACCAGTCATATGGGTCAATTTTTTCAAACAGAGATTTATACATCATCTGAAGGGGAATAAATAAGCTTTTCCGCAGAATAAATAAGCTTTTCCATTGATGTATTTTCTATGATAGAACAATATTTGGCCAAAATACAACTATTTAAAAATCTGGAATCTGAGGGTGCAAAAAAATCTAAATATTGAGAAAATCACCTTTAAAGTTGTCCAAAGGTCTTAACTCAATCAAAAATTAAGTTTTGATATATTTATGGTAGGAATTTTACAAAATATCTTCATGGAACATGATCTTTACTTAATATCCTAATGATTTTTGGCAATAAAACAAAAAACAATCATTTTGACCAATTTGAATCAAATTGAATCAATGTATTGTTGGCAATTGCTACAAATATACCTAAATATACTTAAAACTTTTGTGGTCCAGGGTCACATTTGTCTGCTACATCTTTTATATTGTTTAGAAATGGGTAGGTTTAGGGTAGGGGTGGGTTTAGGTGCTCCAGTGAAAGTATACTTTTATAAAAAGTACTTCAGTTTTTTTACAAATGCATGCAAATCATTAAATTAAGACAAACAACTGAAAACAATGGAGGACACTGCACGTCGAAAAATGACGCAAAAGGGGTACCTTGAGCATCAAAAAGTGATGCTAAAGGGGTCCTGACCAAGCGTCAAGATGTGACGAGTTGGGAGTGAGAACGTGTTGCCCTGGCAGATAACATAACTGTTATTCAAAAAAAAAAAAAAAAAAAAAGAGGAAAAAATGCTTTCAAAATATTTAAGATTTTGCTTTATTTCTGTCTCTAATGAAGTTTTATTGAAAAAATCTTAACTGAAAAATGTTTGATTTTGTTGAAAAACAGTTGTTTTTCATAGCCTTTAATTTGCAGTATGTGGAATAAAATGTTTTTATTTTGTTTTTGTTTTTTTAAAGTAAAGTAAAGTAAAGTAAAGTAAAGTAAGAACTTTCTGAGGATATTTAAACTCACTAATCAGTTATCAAATAGTTGTTAGTTGCAGCCATAAATTAAGTCTTCTTGATGTGTTAAAGTGTATTGAGGTTTTATTGATGATTTTGCCACTTTTCAAAACACATGAAATTTTCTCAAAGCACAGCTTTGTTATATTAATGATGGAAAGTTACAAATGGTTATGGGTTTTTCTTCATCAGATTCCTGTCTGTTGACTCTGGATCTGAACTCAGTGAATTACTGTCTCCGTCTGACTAAGGGAGACACAGTGATCACTGTCACTGACACATGTCAGCGTTATCCTGATCATCCAGACAGATTTGATTCTTGGACCGAGGCATTGTGTAGAGAGAGTTTGACTGGACGCTGTTACTGGGAGGTGGAGTGGAGCGGTGATGGGCGGTTAGGAGTAGACATAGCAGTGATATATAAGAGCATCATCAGGAAGGGAAATGGTCCTGACAGTGCAGCTGGACGTAACAATCAGTCCTGGAGTTTGTTCTGCTCTCCAGACTACTGCTCATTCTGGCACAATAACATCGAGACCATCTTTCCTGTAACTCGTGTGTCCAGTAGAATAGGAGTGTATGTGGATCACAACGCAGGGATTTTGTCCTTCTACAGCGTCTCTGACACAATGAGTCTCATCCACAGAGTCCAGACCACATTCACTCAGCCGCTCTATGCTGTGTTTGGATTTGATAAACAGACAACGATTAAATGGTGTCGCATAACCAAGTAAAGCATGTGGAGGTTGAATGGATTATTTTGTCACATCACATGATGAATCAGTAACAGTAATCAGAATTACCACTAGTGAACTTACAATAATCACAGATCTGTTAAGTTGAGTGTGAATGTTGAAAGTGTGAGATTTAGTTGAAATTTGATGTAACAATTTGACTGTCAGAAGTATAATAAAAATATTTTTAATAAATACAGTGGCAAGAATGAGTTTGTGAGCTATTTGAAAATATCTGTATTTCTACATTGATTACTCATTAAATGTGATTTGATCAAAATTTAAACAATTGTAGACAAACACTATCTGAATAAACTCACATCAGATTTGATTTCATTTACATGTACAGCATGATCATATGTCATTCTCCTCATGTTCATATATTTTATGCTTCATGATGTTTTGTTTGTTTTTTGCTATTACATAACTGCTCACTTCTTACTGACATGCACAGATTCAGCTCAGAAACAATATTTTCCTTAGTTATGTTTCACCAAGAAAATAGAAGATAAAAAGATGTTGCACATTCCATAAAGCATGAGGTGTAATAGTATAAAATATGTATTATTCATGTACCCTTATTGTAAAGTGTTACCTATGATGTATCAGCAAGTTAAATGTAAAGTTCACGTTTGAATGAACTTTGTTTGAATGAACTTTGTAG